>CAKNYM010047580.1:0-26540 GCA_932195095.1 Andricus curvator | reverse complement strand
CAGACAGACAGACAGACAGACAGGCAGACAGACAGACAGACAGAAAGACAGACAGACAGACTGACAGACAGACAGACAGACTACAGACTACAGACAGACAGACACCTTCGTAAAAATCGTTTTTTCTAGCTCAGGGGGTCTCAAAACGTGGAGATTTGATGAAAACCGACTATGTCAAATTTTACATAAAACCAATACCTTCTCATTAGAATGAGAATGTAAAAAAATGTGACCCTCAAAATGAGACCAATAAACTAAAGAAGCTTAATTTTTAATAGGTTATGACCGAAAATATCTAAATATGTTTTTCAGTAAAATGAAAGATTTAAACTTTTTTTCTGGTCTTTACTGCTCGGCTACTTGTTTGCTATAAATGTGTGTAATATGGAATAGTAGTAATAAATTTCAATATATTTTAATCAATTAAAATAGTTAAGTTGGTACATATCCCTAACTATGATCTAATTTCACTATTTTGAGTAATTAGAAAATAGTCCTCCTATTGCATATTACTTACGCAACTTTATAACAGAAAGTACTCCCGTGAAGTTGGGGGCCCCCCCCCCCCCCCGAAGTTCAAATTTTTTATATTTCCTTTTTGCAAACGTTTGTACGTCGTATGTACTCTTTATACGTCCAATATTTTCGGTTGCACACTCCTGGTTACCAAATTAGGGGCAAAAATTGATTTCGGGGTTCGGGGTGCACGTATGCCTCCAAAATTAAAATTTTCTTTTTGCATTATTTTCTACGTCGTTTGTACTGTTTATACGCAAAATATTATCGTTTTTACCCTCTTAATTGCCCAGCTATTGACAAATAAAAGTTTTATGTTATTCCGCCGAGATGAAAATTTTAAAATAATTTGGTTAGCATGTGTTTGTTCGTCGTTTGCACTGTTTGTACATCCAATATTTTCGTTTGTACTCTAATGGTTGCCCAGCTAGGAGCAAATCACAATTTTGTGTCAGCCACATAAAATTAAAATTTTCTTAATTCTTTTTTTGCATACGTTTGTACGTCATTTGTACAAAGGATTATTATCGATGGCAGTACTTTATTGAAATTAAAAGTGATATTTTTTGAAAATGAGCTAGACATTACGTCATTAATTTCTACATTTTCCCTTGTGTTTTATGTTGGCATTCTGTGGTGATGCTTTCTCAATGACTTTTGAATATGCCCTTGGAGCTTGGAAAGTGGCATGCATTTTTGTTTGTACACTTTTGGTTGCTCAGCTAGGGACAAATAAAAATGTCGTCTCATCACCCTAAAATTTTTTCACGCCGTTTGGGTGTTGGGACAAGCCGGAATAGGGCAAGATGACATAGGGAAAGTCTTTTCCGCTAAATGAATGTCTTCCCCGGGTATCACTTCCCCTGTGAAATGATATTCCCCAGTGAAATATCAGGGCTAAGACACAGTGGAATCGACTAGCAAGACTCCACCAGGCATTACTTCCCTAAAGAAAAATTAACAACATGACGCTGTGGCATCGACGGACAAGTCTTTCCTGGGCATCTCTTTCCTAGTGAATTGTTAAGACTATGATAGTGTTGCGTCGACTCTTGGCCGCTGATGACACAGACTCATTGTCTTAATATTTTACTGAGAGATTGTTGCAGGGGCAAGGCATGCTCGGGGGAGACTTGCCTGTCTCTGCTACAGTGTTATGGTATTAATATTTTGCTGGAAAAGTGATCACCGGGAAAGACTTGCCTTCTGAAGACTTGCCCATCGATGCCACAGTGTCGTGGTGTTAATATTTTACTGAAAAAGCGATGCCAAGAGAAGGCTTGCCCAGGAAGACTTTCCCCTCTGTGCCAATGTGACATTGGCTTAATATTTCAATAGGGAAGAGATGCCCGGAGAAGACTTGCCCGTGGATGTCACACTGTCTTGGACTTAATATTTCACTGGGGAAGTGATAACGAGGGAAGGCTTGCCCATCGATGCCACTGTCACGTATTTTTAATAATTCACTGGGGAAGTGATGCCCGGGAAAGCTTACTCATCGAAGCCATTGCGTCCTAGTTTTATTTTTGCATTGGGGAAGTGATGACGGGTGACGGCTTGCCCGTGGAAGACTTTGACAGCGATGAGTGGAAGAGGTGCCCTAATGTGCCTTGCAGATAGTGGAAGAGATGTCTATGGAAACCATGCAAATGGGGGAAGCGATGTCTGATGATGATTCTATCTTTGGGGAAGTGATGCAGGAGAAGACATTCATTTATCTGGGAAGAATTGCCCTGTGTATGCTTGTCCCAAATTTTAAACAGCATACAGACGTTAGCACAAAGAAATAATGAAAAATTATAATTTTAGTGGATAACCCGAAATTTTAATTTGCCCTCAGCTGGGCTACCGAGAGGGTACAAACGAAAATACTTGACGTGCAAATAGTACAATCGACGTACAAACGTTAGTAAAAAGAAAAATAGAAAATCTAAAACTTCGGGGGGGGGGGGGGATTTTGATTTGCCCGCTAGCTGGGTGACGAAGAGGGTACAAACGAAAATATTGGATGTACAAACAGTACAAACGTATGCATAAAGAAAATTTGAAAAATTTTAATTTCGTGGGGATACGTGAAGTTAGTCCCCCAAAATAAATTTTGACCCTAATTTAGTAACCAGGAGGGTATGGAAATATTTAATGTACATAAGTAACAGTACATACGACGTACAAACGTATGCAACAAGAAAATTAAAAGAATTTGAACATCGAATTTAATTTTGAATTTTCTTTATCATAGATATGTTGGCAATAATAAAAACTAAAAAATCTAGTAGACAGGAATCATCCAAATTTATCAATTTAGCAGGTATAGAACAAACGTGGCGCTGCTCGTCGCTGAAAATTTCAATAGGCGTGTGAGAGCTAGATTATTTATTTATCGGGCTTAAATTTATAGGATAAACTACTTGTAGTAGACACAAAGTTTGAGGTCGCGTGGATTTTTGAAATTTATAAAATTTGCTCTTTCGGCTCATCCTTTTACAGAGTCTACCTCAGAAAGTAACTTTTCTTTAAGGGTTATCAATTTGTCAAATTTTTTAAAAGTTCCATATGCTACGTGGAAAAAGGTTCTCAGAATAAAAAAATATAAATATTGTCTTCGTTTAAATTTGTTTTCTTTAAACGGAAAAGGTCTCTTCTCCCGAATATGTAAACACAAAAACTTATTGATTGTCCTACATCAACTGTGTCAATATTAAAAAAAAAATGTGTACATAAGATATTTGATGTTAAGATTTTTGAGAAAATTCAAATTTGTTAAGTAACATTTAATAGACTATTTTCCACATAAAAAATTGTTTTGGCTTTGGACTTCACGTTAGAGGTCCGGGGTTCTAACCCTGAGCCGGTACACCTGAAAATTTTTCTATGTACTTACACTGAGTTTCTTGTAGTTCATATCCCACCTGAAGCTGTAGGTCCCCCCATCAGGTACTTGCCTGTAACCCAGTCCGTTGATGGTGGGGTAAAAAGCAGGCTTTGCCTAATTTGTCAAAGTAAGCATTCTGCTCTCATCAGATTACTTGATTGCATTTAAAAATGTTTCCGTGACTGATGATATATACCGGGATAGCTCCGTGTAGACTATTTAAAAATCCAACTCTTACAAAAAATTCCTTCCACATATGGGGCTATAACTATATTAAGTCTGAGAGAAGAATGAGCTGCATTTTCTTTTTCTTCTAATAATAGAGAGTTTTGGTTGGTCAGGCGGTAAGGTGTTCGGACTTCACGTTAGATGTCCGGGGTTTGATCCCTGAGCCGGTACCTCTGGTAGTTTTTCTACGTACTTTTACCGTGGTTCTGCTGATTCGGATCCCACCTTAAGTTGTAGGTCCCTCCACCATGCACTTTCCTGTAACCTTGTCCTTGTATGATGATGTGAAAAACCAGGCTTTGTCCAATATGTCAAATTAGGCATACTTCTGTTATCAGACAACATGATTGCATTATAAAAATGCGTCCGTGACTGATGTTATGTATCGATACAGCACCGTGCACACTATTCAAAAATCTAACCCTACCAAAAATGCCTTCAATATCTTGGGCTGTAACTCTCGTAAGCCTGAGTCAAAAAAGGCTTCCTCATTGTTTGATAATGGTAATAATTGATGCCTCTAAGAAATCATCCAGAGGCGACTATTGTCATCAGGCAAATTACTCAGTCCGTGGCTGATGATGAGAATCCGGGTTCACCGGAGAACAAGTTAAAAAAAATAATAATGTACCAATTGAAAGTAGAAGGTGGCAGTACAGAACTATATAACCAACATTTTCATCGAAAATGGGTTTATTGTATAATACAATTAATTACAAAATAAAATACACATTGTGGTAAAAGGATATTCTTGAAATATTCTTTTGGATCAAAAATTTTTTATTCATGCATAGCATCCCCATTACCGTAACCCTCAACGAAATTCAACCTAAAAAAGACATTGTTAGAACTTTTTTTGTTGAATATCATTCTGACATAATATTTTTGATATGCAATAGGGTCATCCACTATTTTTTTTATTTTTGCATATTAAAGTATATGTTCTAAAATCACTAATAATACCAGCATACTGTAAAAAAACTTTTTTTTTCGAAATTATATTTGAAAAAGAAAAATTTTTACACATTCAAAATTCCTATTTCTGTCGCGCCCATTCCGCCATCTTGATGTGACGTAGGACGCCGTAAAACGCTTCTAAATAAGCCGGGCGATTGAAGTTTTTTTTTTTTTTAAATGCAAAAAAACAGCGCTACCATTGGTGTTTTGTGCCTCAATGCAAGAACACGTCTGTAAAAAATCCAGGAAAACTATTTATATCCATAACCAAAGGTGAGGAACGAAAAAAATGGTACAAAATGGTTCAGCGTGACATGTGCCCTACATCTTTAACGTCAACAGTATTGTTGCGAAAATCATTTCAACGATAATTTTTGTTTTATTTTGAATAAAAAAATATAATATATATTTTTTTTTATATAATAAAACTCTAATTGACTTATGTTCAACGATGTTATAAGTATGGGGTGCCAGGATGTATGTGAGCTATAACCTCGCAAAATCAAATCGTTTCTTCACGCAACAATAAGTATTATGAAATAAAGTATTTATAAAAGTCATTATAAATCTTATGATTATAAATTTTATAACAATTTTATAGAATTATTTGTAAAATTTTATAAAAGCATCTATAAGAAAAAGTGAGGTTAGGTTTTCTGGATGCAATATTGCCAATATTGCATATATGTTACGATTTGCGTGAAGCAATTATCATTCTAAATTATTAAATTAAATAAATTAAAATAATTTTTTCAAAGATTTAACGTAATTCATCCAAAATAATTTTTTTTCTCGCTTTTACACCTCGAGTCTCAGCAACGTTGAAATTGGTGCACTTCGCAAATAAATCGCTTATCATCAGCGTAATCACTATTGGAAAATTATCCAAACTGGCTTGAACGTATCCAGGCATACTGATACTCCACAAAAATAAACCCTTTCAGCTAAAAAGCGTTGACGATTAATTATTTCGGCTTTTTTTTATCAAACTGACCATGTACTTTCTTTACTTTTGACGGCGCCTGACGTCACACCATGTGTTTCGTGCCATGAGGGCGCTACATGTTTAATTTGTAAAATCGACATTTCCGGTTGATATTTTGTCACTTTTTAATAAATTATTATAAATTATTGAATAAACAAAATTAAGTTTTAATTTCACATTTCAATTTTTTGGGAGTCAAATTTATAAAAAGCTCAACTATATGGCAAACAAATTTTTTGTGGATGACCCTATTGGAAAAATCGTGGAAGCGCTTTTTTCAAAAATCAGTTTTTTTTTTAATTGTGAATTTCAATTATGATGGGCATCTTTTTCTTTAATGACCATGTAAAAATTATTGTGTTATCATGTTGCAAAACCAGAACTATATAATCTACAGAGGTTTTTTTATATTTCAAGAATCCCTTTTATCAGAAAAAGTTGTCAAAACATTATTTTAATCACCCGTTCTTATGAGGTTGTAATTAACTGATGCTCGCATAATTTAAAAATTAAAAGAAAACTTTGAAATTCTGAAAAAAATGTTTGCTTTGGGATTTTCTTTCGTATGACAAATACTTGTATGGCATCATAAAGCAATGTCTAACAAATTTCATATAATTTCAAGGATCTTTCGGTTAAAGTCATTTGAGGCTCACCATGGCATATCTCGGGAGGAAGCTTTTATTTTGGAAAAAAATGGAATATTTGATTTTTAAGCGCTATCCAACAAAATTTGGAAAACCCAGGAAATTTTAATTTTTAAATTCTTCGTTAATTTTCACGGAATTTGATAACTTTTTTACGCCAAACTTTGTTTATTCGTATTCAGAAACTTAATATCTGGGTAGCATGACTTTATACTTTTTTAAACTGAAAATTGAATATTTTACCGCAATTAGCAGCTGAGCTAATTCCAATTTTAGGTTATTCTCACTTTGAGATTATGTCAACTTCCACATACATTTCTTCAAATTCGGATAAATTGTTTTAAATTAAACTTTGTTGGCCTCCATTCAGCGACACTTCAGCTCGGGAGTTGACTTTTGTAATATCTCTAAATAGTGATTTCGATTTTACATAATGTTCTTTCACTCTTTTGAAGAATGTCCATATTGTTGGTTATCTAGTTCTGTACTGCCACACTTCAGTTCTTGCCTGATAATTTTCTGGTCCCTGAAAATGGTGTGTCAATTCCTGGTGTTCCTGGTTTCTTGGACATAAAATATGTTGCAGTTTCGCAAAGAAGGAACATCGTTTCCAACACAATTGGTACATGCAAGCGACGAAAATTTCCGAACGAAAAAATTCTTCCATTGCTTCCATTGCCTTCTCCTGCAAATCGATTCTGGACGTTGGTTGACTCTCACGGTGCGACAGCTCTCAGATGCGTCCACCAAGGAACGTGTCATCCCTCAACGTCAATCCACATGCGGTCACGAAAGCGAAGCGGCAGCGATTTGAATGCGGCGAAAGGTCCGCGGCATTCCGAGAGGTCCGAAAAGTCCCGTCGGTTTTTTGACCACTTTAGGACTCGGACCCTAACCCGATATGCCGTTCCAGATCCGGACCCAGAGCTAACTTGAAGCCTGTTCAGTTGCTTTTTATCCTAGCGTCGACGGGACAATTAAGAAGAAGACGCGATTCACGGAAGCTTCTTCGAGAGATCCATTGCTGGATCTGGACGGGAGGTATCTTCGCAAAATGCGATCGTTTCTCGCCTCAACCCGTGAAAAGGAATCAGACTGACTTTATAGTTGCAGCTCGAAGCATTTCAGTTTTTGCCTCTGAACCTTTTCTCCCTGGATAATTTGGAATCCTGGAGCCTTTGGAATCTTTGCTTGGTTTGAAAGCGTTGAAATCTTGATGATTTAATTTTGAGGATTAGAATCATTATAAAAGTCTACTCCCATAAGTTTGCTGTTTGAAAGAAGGTTGGCTAATAATCATAAAATATAATCTAGTGCCGGAAATTATGAAAACGCTTGTTTTTTGCAACTGTTGCTAAAGTAACTCCATTTTCATAATATTGAATTGAAATATTTTTCTCCACAATAAGACGAAAGATAAAAAAATTCTGCGTTCAATAATTCCAAGTGTAAGGCAAAATGTTCAATTTTTGAAAATAATTACCATTTTTTAAAGTTCTGATTCTCATTTTCGAGGTAAATCTCTATAGTAATTTCCTAACTTATTGAAATATTTTTATAATTATTTTCCTAGACCTAGATTATACATCCTACGGTCAATCTTGGTACAAAACTCTTGTCAAATTTCAAATGAAGACTATATAAAATAATTTAAAATATGCAAAATAATAATATTTTGATAAATATTACCAAATTTAGTTGAGTTATAATATATATTGATTTCTCTACATTATTGTAAGTAGCTACACTAGGGTTGTCCAAATGCATCCCTGTGAAAATTAAAATTTCAATTTTTGGTTTTGACCCCCCCCCCCCCCAATTTGTTCGGTTTCCAGAGAAAGAAATTGTTTTTTCAAATCGGTCAACATTAACCCGTGTCCCCGGACTTTTGAAATCAACACTATGTTTTAAATGTGAAAAGCTCGTTTTTTGAAACGATGCGATGGAAAAAATAATTTCTGCTTATTAACTTTTTGTAAATTAAAATTAAGATACCTCTTGAGGAATGTTCATGGAGTCATTTCTACGCAATAAATTTTAATTTTGATCTTCCCAACCCCCTTGTATTGTGCATGGAAAATGCACCAAGAATGGAAGATAGCAGTTTTGTGTAAAATGCATGCTAACAACGGTATTTTTTGGAATTTGGTCAAACGTAAATTATTTTTATTCAATAAAGGACATGTTTTCAAGTATTTCGTATATAATTTTGAATTTTCTTGAACAATCATCAGTTGTTAAAAAAATTTGTTTTTCACCCTGTGAATCACGAAAAGGCATTATTTTTCGGGATAAATGATACAGTTGATGAAGGTCAATAGTAGTATTTCTTCTCAACCTATTTTGTAATTATTCAAACAATTTTTTTGTATACATAATTTGTTCCATTGTAAATTGCAACAAATTTTTATTTTCTGAAATTATTGACACCATCTACGAATCTTGAGAGAAATATATTATTCTAAACGATATTTGGCAATTACTTAAACAATTCCTATTTGTTGAAACAATTTTTTCCCAATCTTTTACACTATGTCGCTTATTATTCAATATTTTCTTATCTCAGAACTTATATTTTAATTTTCTAAACAATAAGAATTTTGGTAAGAACTTGTGCGGCTTCGCAGTCAAAAAATCCTTTATTGTTCAGGTCCAATTCAACATGTGTCGACGTTTCGGACTGGTACCAGTCCCTCTTCAAGGACTCAAGGAGCGATACAAAAATTAGAAACGTGTGAACGTTTTTCTTAAAAAAAGCGAAAGAACAAAAACAACATACCATGTCGGACCAAATGCGAGAATAAAATCCAAATAAAGTTAAAGGTTGTTTTAAGTAATTGAGTATGTTGAGAATTATATTTAATTATATTTAGATTATAATTGAAGTTGACTTCTTTTTAGTACTTTTTATAAGAACAACATAACCTTAACTGTTCACGAGTACATTTTTTCTGAAGTGTGTTTTTCTTAAAAAAACTGTTCTGTTGACTGTCGTTGATAATTTTTCAAAAACTTGTTCTTCCAAAATTCATTTTATTAAAAAAAAGGTTGAAATTAATGTAAAAATAAGAAGGACTAACGCGGGGAACCGCGTGGCCCTGCAGCTTTGAGGTTATGTAATGAGGTAGAAATATTTTTCAGGAACTGAGTTATTGCAGTCACGTGGTACGGACGATCACGTGACTGCAACGACGCCATTTCCTCCTTTTGAAAACAAATTAACCGTAAAACACACGTCATCTATCAACTAACTTGCAATCAATGCGGATGGGTTTACATAGGTCAAACTTAAAGAAAACTTATAGTAAGAACGAAAGAGCATTATTATTATTATTAGTTCTGGGTTGAGACCGCAACAGCCCCTGACGCTTGGGTAATCCCGTTGCGTCCCCTATCGGTGGCCTGGATTGACTGCCGGAAAGCTTTCGGTTCAACCTAACATAGACTTATCATGCCACCTCGGAAAACCAGATTTACTATCTCATCTGGAAAACATTGTGTGACAACTAACAAAGTCACCTTTCAGAGAAGTGTCTTCAAGGGCGACACCATGAGCCCTCTCCACTTTAGCCTCACATTATTGCAACTATGTCTCGCACTTCGCCATTCCCAAGGGTACTTCTGCGGCAAACCTGGATATCAAAAGCATGAGGTCACTCATGTATTTTACATGTTTGATCTCAAGATCTATGCTAAAAATAAAGAGCAAAAAACTGCGCCAAGGTTCATTTGAAACGAGGACAACTTAATGGCATCCCCGAAGACCCTGATCTCGTCGACAGAAGCGCTATACGACGCCTTGGTCCTGAAGAGACCTATACATACCTGGATATGTAGATATAAATGTAGAAAATGTAGAATGTAGAAAGTAGTATGTAGAAAAAAAGCGATGCAGATAAAAACGTCTTATTTGACAGATTTTATGCTCTGAACTGTCGACGAGGAACAGAGTTCGTCAACGAACATGCTTGCCGTCCCGGTAGTACTATATTCATTTGGAGTGGTTTCATGGACGAAGAACGAGCTCAGATCCCTCGATATCAAGTCACGGAAGGTTATGCACATGAACAGAAGCATGCACCTTAAGTCATCTGTTCCGCGACTTTTCATCTCACACCGTCAAGGTGGTCGCGGAATACTGAATCTAGAATATCTTCACAACAGGATTATTGTGGGTACCGTACATATAGTCGCAAATGGATAAGACGCTCTTCTTGAATTGGTCAGGAAACACGAAGAAGTGGGCAAAGGAGCGTTTCTGTACAAAAGCAGCAGAGGAGGCTGCTGGAAGACCTGTCCTTGACTTCAATATCAGGGGTGAGCAAAATGTATCAAATGTTATCCGTCTCGAGTACTTGTACCTGAAGGCCCGGATTTAGAAAGCACCAGAGAAAAACTTTCGCAAACAGCTCCTCGTCAAGAGTATGCACGGCATCTTCAACAGAAATGAAAAGGATCAGTCGATGTCGTATGAGTTAACGTTTGCTTTCCTCAAATCATCTGGACTGAAGTCGGGCACGCAGGGTTTTATTTTGGCGTGTCGAGATGGTGTCATTTCCACTTTAGCATATCGTTTCCACATTTTGAGCCAAGACATTCCCGATGATAGCTGCAAAGCGTGCCATGCCCACACCGAGCACCCGGGACAAATGCTACCTAGTTGCCCAATTCATGCGGGAACGACGTACAGTCAAAGGCACAATGTGGCACTAAGAGTGCTTTATTAAGAATCTCTGTCACTCTTACGGTATTAGCACTGATACCGCTCCTCCAAACGCTCCTAGGGAAATAGAGTCAATTGTTGAAAATGAGAAGTGCCGTATATACTGGAATTTTATATTCTCGACAATTATTTCTGTCGCGCACTCGAGGTCTGACATAGTTATCCTTGACTTCGAGAAAGAACAAGAACATCACAGCCAAGAAGAATAGAAAAAAAGAGAGGTTTAAAGACCTTATAAGGGAGTTGCGAAAGTTAAACCTGGAATATTCTGTTGAGCTAGTCGTCCTGATCATCAGTGCTCTTGAAGGTGCCAAGCTTTAACTGGTCAATAGCCTGAAAAGCATCCCTGCGTGTCAACGAAATGCTAAGACACTTGAGGGGGAAATTCAGAAGGCGGCCTTCTTTGAGTCACTTCGTGTCCTCAGGGTATACGAGAATTTTGCCAAATCGGCGCATTTAGCCCATCGCAGACTGTAACTACCTATCTTACGGTCGCGATACATGGTTACAGCTGAAACGTTAATTGACCATATTACAAAATAAGTAAAACAATGTTTACCTTAGAAACCTATGAAAACATAACTTGAATTAAAAGACTTTTCAAATATATGACATAAAATCATTATTCGTATTATTTTGTAAAAGTATATTTTTCCAGTTAGATGAAAATAAAAATAAAATGTTATAGATAGCCATTTTATTTGTGTTTTGATACTCTATGGGTTGTTTCTTCTTATTCCGTACTTCTGAATGCCTCAATAAACCAGGCAGTTGAACGCCAGGTAAAGGTTTTGTCTTAAATTCGTCCGAACGCCGGCAGTCGACTGAATGCCTAGGCAGTCGGCCGACTGCCCAAAACTTCGAAATGCCTACGACATATATATTACAGTTGCACTCATTATACATTTTATACATTAATCATCCTCATGAACCTTGGTGCACATGACGTCATTCGGCAGTGAATTTCCTATTTTAAATGGGAATGTTCGTAAAGCACTTTTAGGCAACATGGACATTTTCTTGTCTTGAAAAATCTCACTGTCAATCATGAGCCTATATAATAATCTTCATCGTAAAATATATCTGTAATTAACTGAAAAGCCACATTTCTTTATTTGCTTCCGGAAAAGACTGACTCAGGCATTGACAAAAGATTGAAGCCTTAAAAACCATAATACATAGACTTTTCGATGTAATTCCCAGTTACTTCTAACATTTTTATCATACTTTGGATCGCAAACAATATTACAATTTAGCTTAAGATTTTTCAAATCGTATTAATTGTATAGAGTCGCTGGAGAATCGCTTCGTGCAACTACTACACGGAAAGTCAGCGGTGATATACGATAGGTCTCGCCTACTGGACATTGCTTAGTTTCTTGTGGAGTCAAACTGTCAACTTTCCCGCTTCTCATGTTTATTTTCACTCTTATCTCGCCACGATTTGCATTGAAAGTATATATTCCACGAAGAATGCCAGTAGACTGCAATACTCCATGAACGTCTCCATTGGATGTTGATAATACAATTTGTTCTTTATCTGGTATGCTGCTTACAAACCGCAAATGCATTTTTTCATCGATAGGAAAAATGTATCTTCGAAATTCAAATATCTGGTCCTAATTCGCCAGGGGGTTAAGTCGAATTAGTCCAAGTTGGCCAAGTCCATATCCAAGAACTTTACAAGAATCAGTCCAGGGAGGAGGAGACCTAGACCTGGCACGAAGAGAAGGAGAAGAACTCCTGGCAGAAGAAGAAGGTCTGCCAGAAGAAGAACGACCGCACTGAGGGATACCAGGATTACGTTTGCCATTGGGGTTAAAGTCCGTCTGTGAACTTAATTCTGCAAGAAGAAATAGAGGATTAAGTCGAATCCTAATGTTCTTTTTTGTTAATTATGCTTACCTGCAATCCCACTAACATTTCAAGATAAAAATTAAACTAATCGTTGAGACCCTTCTTTAAAAAAGTAGATTTGTGTATCTAATTATATGAAATGCAAAAATTTGGCCCAAAAGATGGGGTTGAGGAGAGTCGGGTAGCCTCGGCCACACATGATTTTCAATAAACTATACTTTCTGCGATAATAAATCAACATTGTTTTCTTTGAACATCGTCCCAAAGCGTAATTCAAAAACAGAGACTGACACCCACCATTACAATGAAACTAAATTTCAAAGGAAACCTTTGTTGCATTTTAAACTGGTGAAAAATTCAATATTTATAAAATACAATAATCCTGACTTTCACGTTGAAATCGAAATCTTAATTATTCTTAATTCAAATCTTTATACAGCGAAGGTTATGTTAATTCGTTAGCGCAATAATTCAAAAGTACCTACCTCGTCCATTGCAGGATCTCTACAATTACACACACTTCAAAAAAAGATGTTTCGCGGTGGATAAAATTATTTAAATTATTTAAATATTTTTTGTGTCAATAACAATTTATCTCTATAAATCACATATCACAATTGTAAATAATTCAAAATGTGTCAATGCCAACAAAGGCAGCTACCATTTAATACGCGTGCCACACTAGCGCCAGACGCGGGAATGGGAAGTATGGTAACCATTTTCATACGACAAAAATGTGCTCATTTTCGGTTACACTACTTTGGTCCCCTTATGTCTATTCTCCATGATTTCGTCTCTTGGAAACACATGCACTTTGTGAAATATGGACCAAACTTTTTATAAAATTTTTGCTCAAATACATAAAATATTAGATTAGTTTTTATGGGGTCATATCAATTTATTCTCAACCTATGTGACCTGTAATTTTTGTTCAATAATGTTACGTTTTTTTTATTCATAGCAAGTTCATTTTAATATATCACAGTTGGGTAGCCCTGATCGTTTCGCGTCAGGTACCCCCAGCCAGATTTTTTCATGTTCGATTTCATTTGCTTCTGTCAAGAACAAAAAAATAACCTTTTCTGTCAAATCAATGTAATCTCTAATGTTTTTATTCAAGTAATTTTTTGCGTGCCAATTTAATTGCATTTCAATAAGAATCACCCAAATAGTATTGTAGAGAATCTTTTGAGCAACGAAATAAGTCGTCAATAATGAAGATTGAATAAAAATTACAAGTTTTACCTGAAGCGAGTAAAAAACACAAAATATCAAATAACTAGTATTATATATATATATATATATAATATATGCAAAAAAATTTTAATTGTACAATTATAATGTGTGACCGGCTATAATGTGTGCCTAAAATCGAGTTTTTAATAAAACGCGTTAAAAATTGTATAACATGTTTCCATCCTTCAAAAATATGTCAATTTACTAAAAGCGGACTTTTTTGAGGAAATGCGGAATTCCGGGTTTTTTTTGTGTCACGAAATCTGAACTTGAAGTCAAAATTTCTAAAGCCAAAACGACTGACCCAAAATGGCGGAGCAAAAATTTAAAAATGTGAATTACTCGGACTTTCTTGAGAAAATGATAAAGAATGGGGTTTTTGGGTTGCTGAATTATAATTTGTAGTCATAAGTGTCTCGATCAAAGTTGCAGACTCAAAATGGCGGACCCAAACTTATTGTCATTAGCCACGGATTAAGTCAAGTGCTTGTGACTTGCACAGATTCGTGACATCTACAACGCCTCTACCCTCTATATGACGTAGTAGAACTACTCTTTCAATCGCCGAATCACTGTGGTGCATTCGGTGCTTCGTCATTTTTACGCGGATGGTTGTGTTGAATGCCCTGATCTTGTTTTCTGAGTTAAGAGAACGCTTCAGAACCAATCTAAGTCTTGTAGTGAAGGCATCCATTAATTTTTTCTTAACTATCGTATGCTGAAAACCTGCGGATTCAAGAATCCATGATATTTATATGACCCGCCCTCAGCCATTGCTTCGTTGTGATTCTCGTGCTCGTTCTCTAGTTCTGCGGTCCCTAATTCTTCTCTTGTTAAATGCACTGTGCTGCATTTATCTAATCCGAACTTCATGTGAGTATCATTGGAAAACTGCTTCGTGACATCGATCATTTGCTGCAGTTTCTGGTTTCAACTAGCATATAGCTTCAGGTAATCCATGTCTAGAAGATGGGTCAGTTCGTAAGCACCCTCATTATCAAATATGCTAAACCCATGAAACATGCTATTTAGTGTTTTTCTCAATGGGTTCAACGCTAGATAGAACCATAATACTAAAGAAAATGGTAAATGCTGACATTATGGGAGAGTGTTACAGTTTTGGGTATAGTACAATAGGGTTTACCGAAGTGCTATGGGCAATTATTGCTAACATCGATGCTATCGATGGGTCTGTCCAACATTTTTCTCAAGTCTGCTGGATTGAGATCGGAAACTGAGGTATTTCTGTTTGCCCATCAGGACGGCGTTATAGACACCTTAGTTTACCGCGAGTGCATGTTGAATTCACCTGTAGGTGATACCAACTGCCGAGCGTGCAAGCAAGAGCCAGAAACACTTGAATATGTTCTCAGTGGATGCTCAAAGTATGCATGCTACGGGTACATCGAGAGACACAATGCGGCTCAACAAGTGTTATATTACCACCATCGGCCTTTCTATGGTTTTGATCTGATGCCCGTATTGCCAGACGCAAGACTCATTGTCCATAACGCAACATATCAGTGCTACAAAGCCTGATATTGTCCTCCAAGATCTAAACACGAAGATAATTCACGTGATTGAATTCTCGGCACCATCCGATGGTGATATCACGGCAAAGGAGGGAGAAAAACGGTTGAAATATCAACCACTTCTTTTCGAGCTGAGCAGGCTGTACCAAGGCTACAAAGTCCACCTTGTAGTTCTCATAATCGGCGGCCTTGGAGGAATGAAAGCTTCATTTCTTAGACAACTCAACAAGATTTCGACTTGCCAGCGTCAGGCTCAGTCCATCGCGAGCCGGGTGCTAAAGGCTGTTCTTCTGAAATCAGTTCATCTGGTCCGTAAACACTGTGCTCATAAAATTCTGCAAAAGTTTGGTAGTTCTAAAAAAGTATCCACAGGTGAAACCTTCATCTTCAACTGTGCCGTCTGTCGCGTAAGGTCATCCGCGGCTAAAGACCGGACTCCAAGGAACAGTGTTGTACGAAGTCTTTTGGGTTAATTTCCCGCTCATGCTTACCTTCTAGGACAGAAAGAGCAGGAGTGGATGACGTACACGTTTTGTTTTTGTCGGGATTGGTTTATTTGAGGAACCATGATCGTGGCTTCTGGAGCCTACAACTACTAATGACCTTAACGGCTATGCTGGCTGTAGCATTGCCACCGATAGGGTTTACCAATGCTAGACAGACAGGGAACGAATAGGAAAGGGACTAAGAGGAACACCTGAATCCATAATTTATCATGAAGAGTCTTTCAAATATTTTGAAATGCTAGTCGCTTCCCGAGGATCGTCGAGGCACCCCTGGAGCCACTGCTGGGGGCCACAACATACGGGACGGTGGTGATGGTGAGCTGCCAGATGGTCAGTCAGATCTCAATAATTAAACCTGCTGAGGATGCTTTGGCTAGCGTTTGCAATTTGCAGCCAACCACCTGAGCAGAAATACCGTGGGAGAGCATCAAGTGGGATACCAAAATAAAAGAGGAATTGCTGCATCGCTATTATGAAAATGCAAAGTATGAAATCAGAGGCGAAAAGGGATACAACTTCAGAACGAAGTTTACTGCGAAGCATTCTTACATACAGGAAGTATCAGTGAGAAGACTTATGAGTGAGATGAAGGATATCAGAAGTAATCTTCTTATCTTAGAAGACCGAACAATAGAGATTAAGCAGCAGGTTGATTTGGCGTGGAAAAACGTCGACATTGAACATCAGTCAGAGGAAGCCGCATCACACCCTCAAGCAGCGGCAATTGATGTTTTTTCTAATCCCACCACATCCTCCAGAAGCAGTTGGCATAATTCAACCAGAGACAGAAGCAGAGGTTCTGCAACCAAGGAGGCGATTAAAATGGACAACCATATGAACAGAGATGTTAAGCAACTTTATTTCCTGGCAGAGAAACGTGGGAAAAATTTGAGGAGAGAACACAATCGACTCTTCTTATTTAAGTACCTAGAGCTAGCCACAAGAATAAATGAGCGGAACTAGCTGACCAAAAACTTTCATTATCTGTAAACAGATTGCTTTTGATTCTTAAAATAGCTGCTATCAAATTGGAAGTGGAACTGCAGCCTCCTATTTATTAACTCCGGACATTGATAAAGTTGATATAAACAGTGAAATTCCAGAAAAACTACAGCACCTTGGAAGGAATTTTGGTCGTGCTTTACTAGAGTTCAGAAATGTAGATACAACAGAAAAGCATTCTCTGCCCAAATTGAACGTCACAAAGGATCTGCGTGGTATAATAGAACACCTAGATAGCAAGGTTTTCCCTATGCCTTTGAACGCAACACTAATTGCGTTAGTGGTGCAAACTGTTATGTATTATGCAGCTGTGGCAGCCGTTAGAACGCTGGGTCGCAGAACTAGACCTACAAATGCAGTCATTGCCCGAAAAAGAGATCGAGATCGGTCTAGATAAATTCAGAACAGTGCGCAGGGATAGAGAACGAGTTAGAGAATAACATTGAGGCAATGTCTGAGGCCGAGACATATAAATACCTAGGTATTCGCGAATATAAAGGTATTCAGCATACGATATTCAAGAAAAGCTTAACGACTGTCTTCACTAGAAGACTCAGATTGATTCTGAAGAGTTCTCCTGACTCAGCAAACTAGATCAGGGCAATCAACACCTATGCCATCCCTGACCCTACGTAGTCCCTTGGGCTTATCAAATGGTGCAACACTGACCTTGAAAGGTTGAACAGAACGATCCGCGTAGAAATGACAACACCAAATGAGAACACCATCTGTGAAGCGGATCTTGATTACACGCCCTGGAATTCGTCCTCAGGAAAGGCCTTGAATATCAGTGCAGAAACCATAGAGTAATTAGAAACCGCAAAACGTTAGATCAATATTAAGTGGATAGTGAGGCACCTAATATTTGGCTCAGAGAGAATATAGGCACAGACATAATGATGTGGCGGGCATTATACATCAACAACTTGCCTAAACCTAAGACTCTTGATATAATGGATGCCTTGCTATTTATACATTCCAGTGCTTGTTTTAGAAAACGAAGATTACATCTTATATTGGGGTTTTACTATCCAGATCGATCATTATAGCCGAGCCAATCGATACAACATCGTGATACGAGAGAAAAAAGGTGGAAAAGTCTACATCATTGATATTGCTTGTCCACTCAACCGGAATCCATAAGTATAGCGAGCTAAGACATGAAGTAGAGACAATATAGAGGAATGTGGAATATGCATCTTTTCATCCTATTCTGATTTCGGCTACAGGCGATGTGCACGGAAGATGCATTAAACATCTTAAACATTTAGGAGCCAGTAAGGTACTAACAGCAGCTCAGGAAGCGTTTTTATTAAACACCTATCGCATTGTAACAAAACTTTCTAGACCATCAGTATTAAATTAATTTATAACATATGTATCTCATTAGGCACTAGACTCAATCCGTGGCTGATGAGAAAACGGGTTCAACCTGAGAACAAGTTAAAAAAAAATAATAGTAATAAATATGAGCTGGCTGCAGGTGCAGACTCTTGCGTATTGTGCTGCTGTCGCATGCGCCAGGATGATGAGCATAAAACTCAGAGTCTGGGCTACCAACAACTGCGCGTCAAGAAGGATGTCAGACCCTCCATGGAAGTTTCGACTTCAAAGCGAGGTTAGTAAAATACCAATTGCGGAAGGGCAATCGGTTTCATAACATAACATTAGTTCAAGAAGATCTACGAACCCGGACGAAGTAATTGATTATCTCAAACAGAGGCTCCTGGTCCTGTCAGCGCGACTGCGACAATTTAAGAGAGCGATCGCGGGAATGAATGACAATAGGACTTTTTTGGCAGTTGAAAAACGTTTCTATCGCAGATTGCAGATGGCAAAAACAAGATGCAAAATTATTGTGAACCACCTAGGTCCAAGGAAATGGCTAGTTATTGGCTGAGCATCTGGGGTACGCGTAAGTAAAGCCAACTGGACACGACGTGACTCCGTCTAGAAAAGCCTCCGACGTACTCGTATCCCAAAGAGGGCTAATAACTGGAAAGTGCCGGGTGTGGATGAGTTGCACAACTCCTGGTACAAATATCTACAGTCTCAGCACCCTGCCCTTGCTGGAGCCCTTTAAAACATATCGGAGAACCCAGATCATTTACCCTATTTTCTAACGGAGAGCATAACGTATATGATACTCAAAAAGGTAGGTGCGATAGGCCTAGTGATAACCGACCAATTACCTGCCTCTCGACCCTCTATAAGTGTCCCACGGCTATCATATCAAACTTCGTCTATAAATATTGTTAGGAGAACAACGTTATCTCCAAAGAACAAAAAGGTTGCTGTCGAGGCTCTCGTGGTTGCAAGGACAACTTCACGGTCAACGCAATTTACACATGGCCTATATTGACTACCAACAGACGTTTCCGCCAATACCCCGCGATTATTCAGTTGAGGTCCTTAAAACATATAAGATCTGTCCTCGCGTCATCCAATTTCTGGATCACACTGTGCACACATGGTGCACAAGTATTAAATGTTTTAGACGTGGGGTGATGATGGATACCCGGTCCTTGACCATTAAACGAGGAATCTTCTAAGGTGATTCATTCAACGCACTATGGTTTCGTTTAACCTTGAATCTGCTGAGTTGAACACTCAACAACACGTCCTATATTGCAGGCGAGGGTTTCGCTCCACTCTGAAATCAAAAAGGTGCTTGAGACTGCCTTTTTGGGTCTCCTTAGTCTGATTCTGGCGTGCAGCCTCAGTGCGGAGAATATCACAAAGGCAGTTGACACCTATGCCATTCCTCTCCTAACATACTCCTTTGTTTTGGTCTCCTAGTCTATGCCAAATCTTGAGAGGCTTAACAGAATCATCCGCGTGAAAATGTCTGAGCTCCGAATGCATCATGAGAGGACAGCTATTGAGATAATAGTTCTGCCACGCAAGTTTGAGGGCAGAGGGAACATGAATGTTCGTCGATTGTTTGACTCTCAGGTTAAGCAATTGGGCGAATATTTCCAAAACAAGACTAGCATCTCACTCTACGACTACATCTGTAGAATTGACCTGTATACACCTTGAAACTTGCAGCTGTTTATTTCCAGAACATCGGATATCTCAATGCCGAACAGCCAATTGCTCAATGGAGGGGTTAACAGCTGCACAAGAAACACCGCCAAACGTTAGATCTTCCTTGCATGGATAGTGATACTTCAAATCTCTGATTGAGGCGAGAAGGACTCTTACCGGAGACGGAAGGATTTTTCATTGCTATTCAGGGCAGGATAATCAAGACAAGGAATGACCAAAAACACATCTTAAGTATGGCGGCAGTGATTGACAGATGCCGCCTTTATGGAGATTCCAATGAGGACATCGAGCATATAATTGATGGCTGTACGATGCTTGCATCACAAGAATACACGCGCAAACATAATGATGTGGCTGGGATCATTCACTAAAAAACTGTCCTGAACACTGGCTTACTGCAGAGTCTTAGGCCGTACTACAAATATAGCCTAGTTGAAGTACTAGAGAACGAACAATAACAATAGGCTTCGATACACTGAGAAGATCCAGAAATAATAGGAGCTGAAGCAGGAGATCTTGACCGTGTGGAGGGTAAAGAAGGTCACCATCCATCCGTTCGTGATCTCCTCCACTAGGAACATTCATGCGAGGTGCGAACAAACCTTGAAAGATCTGGGAGCTTCAAATTCGCTACATCTAATTCAGAAGGCGGTATTGCTGAACACGTGCCAAATCCTCCCGAGTTTTCTGGGTGTAAACAATGAAAGCGGCTAAAATCCCCTTCTATGGCAATCCCGCGTACACAAGAGATGACTGTGATAATCACATTTTTAATTTTGGACTTTTAATCATTTTTGACAATCCATCGAAGTCATCATCCTAGATCTTCCGTACCTCGAATATACCTCCTCGAGATAAAGCTTGACCTTCCATTCGATTCCAGCAACACTACACATGGCCTAGTATCACTAACACCTTTGGTGCTCAAAACTCGTGTACAGGAAGCAGAACATACGCTTCTACTGAGAGAAAATGCTGACAAGCCCCTTCATCGGAGACTAAGGGATTTATTTTTGCCTGTTAAGACGGCGTTATAGACACCTTAGTTTACCGCGTGCGCGTAATGAATGTACCCTTAGGCAATACCAACTGCCGAGCGTGCAAGCAAGAACCAGAAACACTTGGACATGTTCTCAGTGGATGCTTAAAATATGCACGCTACGGGTACACAGAGAGATACAATGCGGCTCTAAAAGTGTTATATTACCATCTTAGGCACCTCTATGGTGTTGATCTATTGACCGTCTTGCTATACGCCCAGGGGAAAAACGATTCCGTTGTGGATAATGATCAGTGTAAGATCTACTGGAATTTCTCATTCTCCACCACTCAACGTATGAGTGCTACGAAGCCTGATATTGTCCTCCAAGATCTGAAGACCAAGATCATTTACGTGATTGAACTCTCGGTACCTGGCGATGGTAATATCACGGTAATATATCGAACCAGTCACTCAGTTTCCCATTAACCCTTACACTCGCTTTACTACCTGTATATATTGTTTTTATTGCTTGTAGGAGCCATCCATTGATTCCGTACTCTTTAAGGAATTCCCAAAGTATACTTCTATTTACTTTAAAAAATTCTTTTTCTAGGTCAGCAAATGCACAGAAAATTTTCTTTGCGACTCTCAAACTTTTTTCTGTGATCTGTCTTAAACTAAATATCTGATCTGTACACGATCTTCCTGGCATAAATCCACTTTGGGCCTCCCATATCTTTTCTTCTGTAATTTTCATTACCCTACGAATGAGTATTTTTGAGTATATTTTACTTACGGTACTTAGTAAGCTGATACCTCTGTAAATACTGCAGTTGCTTCTATCTCCCTTTCTTTTGTATATTGGTATGATAATCGCTTTTCTCCAATCGTTTGGGACTTCTCCCATCTGCATACATAAATTGATCAATTCGCACAACCTGTAAGGTATGTACTCGCCACCGTATTTAAGCATTTCAGCGCTAATAATTTCTGGAGCAGCAGCCTTACCATTTTTTAAGTTCTTAATTATATCTCTAACCTCAGTGACACAGACTTTTTCAATTGGGTTTTCTAATGCATTATGTTCTATCCCGCAGTTCTTTTGCCCTATAACTGCACCTTCTAATAATTCTTTAAAAGAGTCTTTTAAAGCGTCTACTATCCCGTCTGTACGTGGCCGTATCTAGGGGGGGGGGTCATTGTGGGGCAATGCCCTACCTTAAAATACCATTGCCCTACCTTAAAAAATACAATTGACCAGATCAAATCAAGTAAAATTTGTACTTCCGACCTACCTGTAACCAGAGCTGCCCTACCTTAAATTCAACTCTAGCTGCGGCCCTGCGTCTGTATCATATAGCATTTCACATTTGCTGTTTCTCATGCTAACAAACTCTGTACTTTTACTTCCCTTCAACTCTTCAAATAATAGTTTCATGGTTCCTTCAAAGCCGTTTTATATTTTCTTCTATTTTTCTGTCCTGATTTTACTTTTACCTTCCTTGAATAGTCGTTTAACAAACCTTTTTTTGTGTCTGTAATCATTTTCAAGTCCATTTCTCTCCCCATAGCTAAGACCTGTGATGTTTATTGTTCTCTTGTACGCTTTTTTCTTTTTTTGGCAGGCTGCCTGAATTTCATGATTCCACCACGCATCACCAGACTTTCTTCTTACCTCCGCCGTACCACACACTTGAATCGCAGTTTTAAAAATGATATCCCGTAAGAAAGTCCACGAGCCCTCTATATCTTTATTGCTTCTAAGTGTCTCCCAAATTGCCTTATCTATGTATTCGTTTATCTTATTTTGAAAATCTGTTCGCACTTCTGGTTTCTGTAAATTTTCAATCTTGATGCGCATTTGTTTCGTTTTTTTTTTGTTCTCTTTCTTCTCCATCCCCGCCCTAAGTTTATTTTGGAGACTAGAAGGTAATGATCAGTCTTGCATTTGGAACCCCTCATGACTCTTGTATCTTTTACTAGTTCTCTCAGTCTTTCATCCGCAATAACGAAGTCAATTATACTGTGCTTATTTCCTTTACACCAGGTGTACGTGTGGATCATTTTATGTCGAAACCAAGTATTGGTAATAAATAGGCTCTTTTCTAAGCATAAGCTAACTAATTTTTCCCCGTCATAATTTTTTCTTGTAGGATCCCCAAACTTACCTAGCACCCTTTCTGTATCTGTATCCTGGCGTTAAACGTTTATCCATCCGTTCATGTCCCCTAGCAGAATTATTCTTTCACCTTGATCGCAAGTACTCACTGTATTATTTAAAGTATCCTAGAAGGTGTCTTTGACTTCTCTCGGATCACTATCAACTGGGGCGTAGCACGCTATGATGAATATTCTTCTGATTCCTGCTTTATTCTAACTCACAGCAATCTGGGCGACACATATCCTTGATCTTTGAGGTGCTGCCCTACTTTCTCATTCATAATCAAACCGACCCCTTGACTACGATGTGATTCACTACCTACTCGTGACCATACTTCAAAACCGCCTTTCAACACACCATTTCCTATGTTGCTACTTTCGTAACCCTTTTTCTTCGACTCAGGCACACATAAAATATCTAGTTTCTTTTCGTGCATAGTTTCTCGTAGTTCTCTTACCTTAAGATCATTCACTCCTCTAGCATTCCAAACACCTAGTCTTCATTCATCGCCTGAAACTCGAATTTTATGTTTACCGTGTGTATGCATTTCGTCAATGAAAGTTTCAGTCCATTCTGAGGCTATTTTATTGTTTGTATTAATCATTGTTTAGAGTGTACACAGTCTCACCAAAACTTCTGTTACTGGGGGGGGGCAGATAATGGAAACCGAGAGTCTTAATTGGTTGGTGTTTTATGCTGAGAAGGTCAGCATCCTTCAGCAGCCTTGTATTAGATAGGAGTTCATATGTTCCCATCTGCCAATTCCCGGCCTACCTGTAGGCACGGAATCAAAAACTTATTTTATATACACATATATATTGAATTTTTTCCTGCTTGCTTGAATATTAGAATTGAAATAATTAAAATAATTGAATTGAGAAATTAAAGGTTTTAGAGAGAAGTTTATGCACTTAAAATGCCTTTAAGAACCACTCAGACTGAATTCTTTTAAAAACATTAAAATCAATTGAAAATTCCCTAGAATACCTCAAAATAATTCAGAATCATTAGAATTGTATATAAATGTAATCATTTTCGTTTATTCGAAGCCAAATGGTTGAATATAAATGCAATAGTTACATTTTTCATAGGATTCATAATTTAACATCAAATAGAATTTAAAAGATAAAATACGATTCATAATTTTTGGATATTAAACTGAAATTCCAATCAAAAAGATCCCCCCTTAAAATTAAATAGTAATTGATACTCATATTATTATTGGACTTCAATTCTGCCTTTTTGTCCGGAGATTCTTGTTAATTTTTTTGTGGTTTTTTGAAAAAGAATTTAAATAGTGCATGCACTGAAAACTAATTGTAAAATAATCGCGCAGAAATGACTGGTTCACTGGGAAAATAATATTTTATTTTTCGACACTTAGAGATGCATCTACTTTCAACGGTGCGCTGTAGTAGACTGGCACCATGTCGATCAACACGTGTGTCTATTGGAAAGTAAAAATTCTCAAATTTTGGAAATATTTTTTATACATTTGAAATTGAAATCTGATATTTCTGATTTCTTGGAATCCCTCAAAATGCCCCAAAATGGCCAAATTTCTTGAAAATACTTTGAAATTCCTTCAAATTAATAAATTCAGTTCAACAAAGATTCCTCGCAATATTCAAAGATAAAAATTAGCCTAAAAATCATTTAAAATGGTGAAAAGTAAATTTTGACAAATGGAAATGTTTTTATACATTTGAAATTGAAATATGAGATTGCTGATTTCTTGGAATCCCTCAAAGTGCCCCAAAATGTCAAAATTTCTTAAAAATACTTTGAAATTCCTTCAAATTAATAAAATCAATTGAACAAAAATTTCTTGCAATATTCAAAGACAAAAATTATCCCAAAAATCATTTAAAATGTTGAAAAATAAATCTTACAAAATTCTCTCAAATTTTGGAAATACTTTTATACATTTGAAACTGAAATTGAAATCTGAGATTGCTGATTTCTTGGGATCCCTCAAAGTGCCCCAAAATGTCCAAGTTTCTTAAAAATACTTTGAAATTCCTTTAAATTCATAAAATCAATTGAACAAAAATTCCTTGCAATATTCAAAGATAAAAATCATCCCAAAAATTACTTAAAATGTTGTAAAAAAATCTTACAAAATTCTCTCAAATTTTTGAAATAGTTTTATACGTCTGAAATTGAAATCTGAGATTGCTGATTTTTTGGAATCCCTCAAAATGCCCCAAAATATCCAAATTTTTAAAAAAATACTAATCTGTATTAATACTAATGTAGAATAATATTATCTAAATCTAAGAGGGTTCAGAACAATGACAAGAGCTATGTAACATAATCTCCCAACTCTGCTGGTGCGCAAAGTGTCTTATTTCTAAAGTGTTCATGCGCAACTTCAACTCCCGGTGTGCAAAATAACTATACTTTAAAATGCGCATCTACCCCAATTATCTCACTATTATATTTGGCACAGCTGTCAATGTGACGTTATAGACGACGCAGGAATATAATTCTCCAAATAACTTCGGTGAAACTTTCACGTATGATCTTTAACACGTAAAAAATTTATCTGTAAAACATTTTCTCTTTTATTTTTTCTCTTTTCAATCCCTTGTAAAAATCTTATAAATATCAATATTTTTGCATATTTGTATTTATTGTTATTATCATTTTTATTAAACTCTAATTTTCTGTCAGACTTAGTATCGGTACCTTCATGCTATACTCTCCAATCTGGCATTAGCCGTCTAAACTCTCCAATCATATTCGTGCCGGCCCATAGTACTACGTACATATAGCGGCGTTAGATGCGAACACAAAACTTGATTGGAGAGTTTAGACTGCTAACCCCAGATTGTAGAGTTTCGCATGGAGATACCGATATTATGGTTGCAGTCTAGCGCGGTATTTTTTATCAGTCTCGGACGAAGTTTTGTAATTGAAATCAAGTGATCTGATGAGAGTAGTATTCCTTATTTCAAATATTCAGCCACTTGGTTTTTTTACCCCACGATCCACGTACTGCATTGCATCCAAGTGCATGATGTGAGGGCTACATTCTAAGGTGGGACCGGAACTACTACAACCTTGTTAAAACAACTAATCAAAAAAGCTTAAAATGCGACTATTCATTTCGCACTAGAGGAGTATCATCTAAATAAAATTGCACCGCGGTCAAAAAGTATAAGATATAGGGTAAACGGGTAATGTAATTCATGTGGTGGCATTGCTATCTTTGAAGATAATGTTCCAGCTTAAATTTAGTACTTTCTCCACTTGTTCATAACACAGCCACACAAAAAAAAA
>CAKNYM010047578.1:58499-69873 GCA_932195095.1 Andricus curvator | reverse complement strand
ACTCATAACTCATAACTCATAACTCATAACTCATAACTCATAACTCATAACTCATAACTCATAACTCATAACTCATAACTCATAACTCATAACTCATAACTCATAACTCATAACTCATAACTCAAAAATTATACGAAAGAATTATAATTAGATGTTAATTCTTTAAATGTATCAATCCGATCCTTTTTTAAATGTCGCTAAGTTAAAATATTTAAATCAGCTATAAGAAACTAATTTTTGCAATCTAAAGAGCTTCCCTTTACTCCACAGGGTAGGGCTCAGGAGTACACTTTCAATAAAGAGGCAAAAAATTAGTAAAACTAGGCACAGTCCGCTTACAAAAAAGAGTTTCGTATCCTATTAAAACGTTAATTAGCTCGTTCAAACTTCTCCTTCCCCTCCCTTCACCCTTCACCTCCCTTCCACAACTTCTCTACTCCTCTACTTCCCCCACTCCTCGTTTCTTCAGCTGAGACTCTCCTTCTCCAGCCTTCACTTCCCCTTCCCTACTTACCCTAATTTCTAAGCATTTTCCCGACTTTCCCTACCCTCACTTCCCCTACTTCACTTAATTCCCCTTCCCTCATTTCTTTTACAACTCTTGAACTCATCTTTCACCACATCCTCTATTTCCCCCTCCTGATTTCTTCACACTTCCCCTAGTTTATTTTCTCTCATTTCCCCTACTCCCACATTACACCTAACTTGCACTACAACCTCTCTCCACATTTTTCTTTATTTTCTCTACTTCCCCATCCCAATTTCCTATCACTTCCTCTATTTCCCTTCCCTGATTCCCCGTCATTTCTCCTATCCTAATTTCCCCTTACTTCCTATACTTCCCTCACTTCCCCTGCTACTCCACCCCTATTTCCTTTCAATTGTTCTCCTATAATTTCCTTTGACTTTCCCTCAGCTGATTTCACCTCACTTCCCCTACTTACCTTACTCTGATTTTCCTTTACTTTCCCTACTTGTCCTCCCCTCTTTTTTGATCACTTCCCCAATTTCTTCAGGCAATTTAAGTAATCCACTAGTAATGCAGATTAATCCACCTAGAATCCAGAGTAAATCTACTTTTCATCTAGATAATCTGAACTAATTTAGGTAATCCAAGTTATTAGCTTCTAATCCAGAGTAATCAAGGTAATTTAGAGTAATTTACGTAGGTAGTTCAAATAGTACTTAACTATTTAGTTGGAAATTCGTCTTTTTCGGTAGAAAATTAATCTTTTTCGTTGAAAATTTGTGATTTTGGTTGAAAATTCATCGTTTTGGCAAAAAATTAATTTAGTTTGTAGGAAATTCAACAATATTATTAAAAAGTGATTTTTTGGTTGAAAATTGTACTTTTGTTCTTTGAATTAAAAATTTTATAATTTTGTTTTCGGTAAAAATGTATCCTACCCAGTTGGAAAAGGATGTGTTTGTTTGAAATTTCGTTCTTTGGTAGAAAATTATGATTTTTGCTCGAAAATTCATCATTTTGGGTGAAAACTTAACTATTTTGTGAAAAAAATAACTATTTAGTTAAAAATTCATGTATTTTGTTAAAAATTCGTTTTTTGTGAAAAATTCTTTTTCTAGCTTGAAAATTTATCTTTTTTGTTAAAAATTCAACTTTTTGGTAAAAAATAACCTACTTTGTAAAAAATTTGACAATATTGTTGAAAAGTAATTTTTTTGGTTAAAAATTCAACTGTTTCGTTAAAAATACGTCTTTTTGGGTTAAAAATTCAACTATTTAGGCAGAAAATTAATTTCTACGGTTGAAAACTTATCGAAGAATTTTTTGAAAATATTATTTTCAAAAAATTCGTTTTTTTTTTTGTAAAAAAATAATTTTTTTACGGAAAATTCAACTATTCCATATTTAGTTGAATCTTTTTAAATCTTCTTTAGTTAAAAATTCAACTCACTGGTTGAAAGTTGAACTACTTTGTTAATATTTCCGTTTTCTGGTTGAAAATTGTGGATTTTATTCAGAATTGATCTATTTTATTGAAAATTCATTTTTTTTTGGTTGAAAATTAATGTTTTGAACCGAAAATTTAACTATGTCCTTTTTGGTGAAAATGTGTCTTTCTTAGTTGAAACATTATATATTTTGTTGGCATTTCGGTTTTTTGGTAGAAAATTAGGATTTTTGCTTGAAAATTCATCTCTTTGTTTGAAAACTTAACTATTTGGTTGCAAATTCATGTATTTTGTTAAAAATTCTTCTTTTTTGTAAAAAATTCTTCTTGTTTTAAAATTAATCTGTTTGGTTGAATTGCAACTCTTTGGTAAAAAATTAATCTACTTTGTAGGAAATTCACAAATATTCTTAAAAAGTAATTTTTTGGTTGAAAATTCAACAGTTTTGTATGAAATTCGTCTGTTTGAGTTAAGAATTCAACTTATTGGTTGGCAGTTGAACTAGTTTGTTAAAAATTCTATTTACTGGCTGAAGATTTTTTTTTTAAATTGATCTATTTGCTTGAAATTTCATTTTTTTGGCTAAAAATAATTTTTTGATCTGAAAATTGAACTATTTCTTTTTTCGTGAAAAATTGCCGTTCTTTCTTGAAAAATGATGTATTTGGTTGAAATTTTGTTTCTTTGGTAGAAAATTATTATTTTTACCTTAAAGATTTACCTTTTTATTTACAAACTTAATTATTTTGTTGAAAATTCAACTATTCGGTTGAAAATTTATGTATTTTGTTGAAAATTCGTCTTTTTTGGTAAAAAATTCTTCTTGCTTCAAAATTCATCTTTTCAGTTAAAAATTGAACTACTTACTTAAAATTTACCTCCATTGCAAAATGCTCGTCTTAGTTGAAAGTGAACTACTTAGTTGAACTAATTTATTGCAAATTCATTTTTTGGTTAAAGATGCATCATTTCAGTTTAAAGTGTATCTTTTTTGTATGAAAATTAAACGTTTTTGTTAAAAATTCGTCTTTTTTGGTTAACTTCATCTGTTTTTTATTTAAAATTAAAACTATTACATTTTTTTGGTTGGAGATTCTTCATTAATGTTGAAAATTAATCTTTTTGAAAAATTAATTTTTTAAATTGAAAACCTAACTATATTATTTGAAGATTCATCATTTTAGTTAAAAATTCATCTTTTTGCTTGAAAATTTAACTTTTTTGTTAAAAATTCGTTTACTTATTTGTTGAAAGTTAATTTTTTTAACTGAGAATTTTTAGGAGTTGTTTTTTGTCCCTCAGAAATAATCGAATATCGAATCAAAACGATAGAATTTGAATCATAGAGGAGTGACCTATTCGCACGACTAGCTTGACTTTCGATTTATTTTTTGATTTATTCTTTTCAGATATATCCGAGCTTGAAGGAAGAGGGTTCTGTCTTGGGTGGTGCAACTCAGAGAGTCACGAGGTATGTTCTATACTGAATAAGTAACGCTAGATTCGGCCATAAGCAATGCATACGTTTGATAGTAAAATATACTCTCTCACGTTTTATACGTGCTTGCGAAAAATCTTGTTTATCTGTATGCAGACATGAGAATGACAACTGGATAATGGGATGCATCATGAAATCCTTTTTAGGGGTTCGTAAGCCCGGGCGAAACTCACGACTCACAACTCACAACTCACAACTCACAACTCACAACTCACAACTCACAACTCGCTACTCACAACTCATAACTCACAGCTCACCACAGCTCACAACTCATAACTCATAAATTACAATTCACAACCCACAACTTTCGATTCACAACTCAGAAACCACAGCTCACAATTCACAAGGTTAGCGGGAGTAGAGAAGTGAGGGAAAATGAAGGAAGGTAAGTAGGGTAAATAATACGCGGGGAAGTGAAGAGAGGGAAAGTAGGGGACGCGAGGAGAAACAAGGGTAAGGGAAGTAGGGGGCGCGAGGAGAAATAAGGGTAAGGGAAGTAGGGAAACTGGTGATTAATAAGGGAAGGGGGTGTGAGAGGAAATGTGGTGGTAGAGGAAGTGAGGAAAATATGATGGAAGTGACGAGAGAGGAAAGTAGATAAATAAGTTAGGGAAGGAGGGGGAGCGAAGGTTGAAGTTTGTGGAGGGGAATAAGAGGAGCAGAATGGAAATAGGGGAATGTAGGGGAATGTAGGGGAGTAGGAAAGGAAAATTATAGGGAATGCACAGCTCACAGTTCACAAAGTTAGTGAAAGTGGAGAAGTGAAATTAAATTAAGAGAGGTAAGTAGGGTAAATAAGGCGCGGAAAAGTAGAGGAGGTAAGCGGAAGTGAAGGGAGAGGAAGTAGGGGACGTGAGGAGAAATAAGGGTAAGGGAAGTAGGGGAACTGGTGGTTAATGAGGGAAGGGGTAGTAAGGGTCGAATGAGGGGGGCTAGAGGAAGTGTGGGAAAATGTGGGTTAACTGACTAGAGGGGGAAGTAGATGAGGAATAAGTTAGGGAAGGGACGGGAAGTGAAGGTTGAATTGTATGAAGGAGAATATGAGGAGGAGAATGGAAGTGGGGGAATTTAGGGGGAGTGGGGGAGGGAAATTATGGGAGGGGAAGGTTTGAATGAAATATTTACGACTTAATAGGCCCTCTTAAAAAATGTTTGCCTTAATTTTGCCAGATTTGCAAACAAATATTTAGAGGTCGCTATGGAAGTTATTATGCTAAAAATTCGAATTTTTTAAGTATAAAAATTTTTATTCCTACAATTTTACAAATTTTGTGATTGAAGAAAAAAACATCTAAGGAATGCTGGTTATACTTTTCATATTTTAATACAAAATTTACTGGAAATTTCGGAAGCAAAAAGCTTTATAAAAATGTTGAAAGGTTTCAAGAGAATGGAAAAATGTTATTCAGATTCCTAAGAAAATTCCAAGAAGATTTTTTATTTCAAAAAATAAATTTTGAGAGAAATTTGAAAAAATTTCCAATTATTTCCTAAAATTTCGAAAAAGAATGTAGAAGATTTTAAACTAAAATTTTTCAATTTTGCAAGAGTACAACATTTTTTTAAATAAAAAAAATTCTTTAAGAAATTATTTAGGATATATTTTTGAGAGATTTTTTAGAAAGATTTTAAAACATTTCAAAAGATTTACAAAATTGTAAAAAAAAAATATGGAAGATTTCAAGGCAATTTTTGTCTTTGTTTGAAAGATTTTTTTAAATTATTCAGAATTCGAAAAGACTTCAAAAAATTTTTATCGATATGTAGATTTTAAACCAAAATTTTAAGCTTTTCAAGTATTTTGGAAGGTTAAAAGATAATTAAATAATTTTCTTAAGATTCCTGAGAAATATTTTAATGAGTTTTGATGTTGAAAAATTGATTTTAAAGGATTCTTCAAAAAAATTCAAAAACATTTCAAAAGACTTTCAAAATTGTCAAAAATAAATCTGAAAGGTTCGAAGGATTTTTTTTTCTAATTTTGAAAGATTTTTTGAAATTTTAGGAATAATTTGATTAAGTTTGAAACATATTTAGGAATTTTAAAAAATTTTAGAAGATAAAAAATGGGGAAAAAATATTGTTGAAATTAGAATTATTTGAAAATGCAAAAAAAATACTTTTTTTGAACAAGGTTCTTAGTCTATTTTTGCAAAAAATGAAAGTATTCGGCTTAATTCGTGACATCGAAATCAGGACAAAATCAGAATTATTGGATTTTTTTTAGCAACTCTCGCATCCTACAGAAAATGAAATGATTTTTTTGTATGATCACAGATTATTGGCATTTTTTTTATTTCTTATGAAAGAATGTAAGGGGCTGCATTTTTAATTTCATTCAAAAAAATGTGAAATTATTTTTCACTAACAAAACCTGTAATTACGAAAAATTCGCTGTAATTTTTTGGCCTAGAGAAAATTGGTCAAAAAATTTAGTCAAAAATTGAATCTTTGAAAGTTATGCGTGACTTGAAGATATTGACCGATTTCAAAATTTTTTTTGCCCTGAAGTGTCTCCCTAAAAGCTATCTTTTCCGCACTATTATGTTTCGAGTTTTAAAAAGTCGGACTTTTCGACCTACGTTAGAATTCTATAATGTATAACTCTAGAATTTTATCAAAATTATATTGTTTCAAACTTATCGCAAAAAAGGGTTTTCCTTCATCCTGTAAAATTTAATTTTTGGACCTTAACTCCTATTGAAAAATTCGATGTAGAAAACTATATAGGGAACTGTGTAGGAAACTATATGGAAAACTACATGGAAAATTACATGGAAAACTACATGGGAAACGGCAAACTATATAGGAAACCATATGGGAAACTATATAGTAATTTGAGCCTGGATTCTACATTGTTCCCCATATATTTTCTTATATGGTTTACCATATTATTTTCCTTGTCCAATTTTTTTTATTGAATGATTGTTTTCAGAATTGTAAAATATGAAAATTTCGAATGTTAAAGTTGAATGTTAAGCAATATGGAAGTGCATATTGTTTTTTTCACGCTTTCCTTCAAACACCATAATTTTTGTTCTATTTACATTAAATTTGAGAACCATGTCCTTCATGCAAATATTCAGTTTGCTCAACATTCTTTGCAAGTCTTAAATTGACTCTGCCATAACAAGTTTATCATCTGCGAACGCTAACCCACGTACCTTCACTGTCCTGAGATCCACACCTTCTTCGTCGAGGAGGGCCATTCTTAGATACTTGTCTGTGTATGTAATAAATAGCCATGACATAACGCATCCTTGCACATGAAACTAATACCTTCCTATCAGGATGAGAATGTAAAAATTGGACATGGGAAACTGTATAGGAAGCTATACGGGAAACCATATATGATCCGGTCTCAAAGTACTATATAGTTTCCCAAATGGTTTCCTATATAGTTTTCCGTATAGTTTCCCATATAATTTCTCATGTAGTACCACATATGGTTTCCTATATAGTTTTTCGTATAGTTTCCCATATAGTTTCTCATGTAGTATCCCATATGGTTTCCTATATAGTTTTTCGAATAGAGATCCAGTTGTCATTCTCATGTCTTCATATGCATTCTTAGAACATTTCGCGCGCACATTGTTTTCTTGTATCCGAGATCAGAAACTTTAAACCATCCTGGTGCGTCGTTGCATTTCGCAAGAACGACATAAAATAGAAATTTGTGTCAGCGTTGTTATGACTTATTTGCAGGAAAAGAAATAGTAAGAAGAAGTCGTGCAAAAACTACATAAATAAAGGATAAAGAGGGTCAAGATCGTTGCGTAATAAAATATGGGATAAGAGTTACAACTGGAAAACTAAGTGTTAAGACTCAATTTAAAAAGATAAGCTTTGTTCTTGAAGAAGACATTTTTACTTGAACAAATATTACAATATAATAATTAAAATTTTTTTATTGACTTTAAAAATAGTTTGAATAAGTCATTTTCATTGATGCTGTGTCCTGCCATTCATCATATTATTAAAAATACTAGTATATTATGCGTACGATATTTTTAATAACAGATGCATGATTTCAGATGTTTTTTTGTAACATAGGCATAATTTCTACTGACATGATGGATATAGTTCAAAATGTTGACAATTTAAAAACTTTCAAACTTTCACAACCTTAAAAATTTTTGAAGTTTTGAAAAATAATTTTTTGTTTTTAATTTAAAAATTTCTGCACAAAATGTATGGAAGAGGCCTTTCGGTGGATCTTGCTCCCGCTAATTTATTTTGTAATTTATGAAACTAGGAGAAATTTCCCAAAAGGATTTGGAATAATTATAAATATTTTTTTGTATGGGGTCTTCTCAAATATTTTGAACAGTTTTGTTAATTTATGAATGACCCATAAATCAATTTTCAAGAGTTTAAAAAGTTTCAAAGATTGACAATTTTTAGAAATTTCAAATAATTTGAAAATTTTTGGTGATTTATAAGTTCACCCTAAATTTCTGAAAGATTTAAAATTGTTTGTAATATCAACCATAAATTTTAAAGATTTCTAAAATTCATATTTAAATAAAAATAAATTTGCAAAAAATCCTGCATATCAACAAAAATCAAACCTGTGGTATAAAAAACGTATGAAATCGTTTCTTTTATTTTGAATATTCAATTTTTTGTCCACTTTTCACTCAGAGCGAGGTAAAAATTAATAAAAAATTTAGCAAACGTTATTGTTTAGACAAATCATTATCTTTTATAACTATCTTCTCGTATAGTTATGCTAGATAGTTGCAGGTTTTATTGAAAATTTCCACATTTTTGTCCACTTTTCAGCACATAGAGCGAAATAAAAATTAATGAAATTTACCAAGCATAATTGTTTAAACAAATTATTATTGATTTTAAATATCTTCTCTCAGATTATTGATTTTTTACTTATAAACAAATAAATATTAGAGAGAATCATTTTTTAAACAATCTCTCTCTTTTGTGTGAATATATTTCTCTAAAATAAAGCTGATATTTAAAATATCCTCCAAATTTTCTATATAGATCATATTAAGTGAAAATTTTCTTTGAATTTGTTACTGAGAGCCTTTTTATTTAAATTAATAATAATACTAATATTTATTATTTGTTCCTAACCAAAAAGTCAAAGAAAGGCTGAAAATTTCAGAAAACCCCGCAACTTTCTATCATTACTCTAGAAGAAGATAGTTATGAACAATTAAAATTGTGTAAAAAATTATGTATGTCAACTTGCATTATTATTTCACTAAGTGAAAAGTGGACAAGAATTTAAAAATTTTAGAAAAAACTACAGCCATCTAGCATTAATATAAGAGAAGATAGTTATGAACAATAAAAATTTGTTTGCATAATTATTTTCGTTAAATTTTTATTAATTATAACTACCTAAGTGAAAAGTAGACAAGTTAAAAATTTCAGAAAAAACACTAATTTTGTAACATTATTCAAAGAGAATATTATTAAAAATAATAATAAATTGTAGAAACCATTATGTTTATTAACTTGAATTAATTATTATCTCACTCGAACTGAAAAGTGGATAAAAAAGGTTGATTTTTAGAAAAAACTACAACTTTCTATTATTATTTTAGGAGAATATGATTATAAATAAAAATACATTGTTTAAAAAATTATTTTCATCAAATTTAATTGACTATTGCCTTAATTCAGCTGAAAAGTTGAAAATAAGTGAGTAAATTCGCAAAATCCAATTTTTCACCTATGGGGTTTCTTTGGGTCCCTATAAAACAGAACTATGGGGTTGATATTTAAAAAATAACTATTTAATTGTATTCTATAGCTAATTGTGAAGAGAAATGTTAAGTTTCAACTCAATTCACCTCATATTGTTGATTGTGAATAAAATTGAGAAAAAAAACGTCTTTTTATCTTATGGGAAATGCGTGTTAAACTCCATGGGACTTCGCGGAACCTCTATAAATATGTTTTTTTTTTCATGAAAAAATAACATTTATTTCTTTGTGTATTCAAATAAATTTGGGGGCTTCATGCATGAAAATTCGAAAAAACTCAGTTTTTTCAACGTAACCAACTATTAATTACTAATTTTTAAACTTTTTTTTTATAAAACTCGATAGCGATCTACTATTGTTATTGTCATTAATAATTTCAATAGTGGATCGTTACGACTTTTACAAAAAACGAAATTTTTGCTTGAAAAATGCCGAAGATGATAAAAATTTGTTTAAACAATTGCTGTTAACAATAAAATTTTTTGATTATCATATAAGCTCCCTAAATGTTTAGAAATGAGTTATTTATACTTTATTACGTTGAAAAAACTAAGTTTTCACCTCTCAGAATAGCCAGAGAGTGCATTTGTTAATTAAATTTGTTTAAACAATCATCAGTTGTCATTGGATAAGTCAATCTGATAATTTTGTAACATTTTCGTATAATTAATGGCCGATTCAATAGAAAAAACTTGATTAATTTCAACATAACTACCTGCAATGGATAATTGTTTATAACATTTGTTTATAAAATAACAACTTATTTATTATATTCCATGAATTCATTTAAAAAACGGTTTTTATCTACAAATTGTTCAAATTTAGTGAAAATCAATTCACGATTGACATGAATCCATTTTCACTCACTTATTTGTTTATAACAAATTCAATAATTTTTTAAACAATTTCTAAGCTATGAGACATCTTTTTTGGATAGCTGTTTTATTGATTCTATATATTTTGGATTGAATCCAAGTATTTTTCGAAAATCGGTTCTCTTCTAAGAAAAAAAAATTATTTTTTCCATCTTTGTTATTGAATACAAAAAAAAGTTTTTTTAAAAATCGACCCAATTTATGGGGTTCAAATCGGTTCGCAAATCGCTTGTGAATATCAATTTGTCTAGAGACATTCTTTTTGCCTCGCTGTGCGCTCCCTCATTTGTTTTATAATAATTATAATTGTTTTTAATTTTAACAATCATGACTGGCATTATGAGCCAAAATATTTAATTTTATTAAATCAATTATCAAATTTTTGTATGAAAAAAATTAAAATTTCATTAAATAAAAATTTAAATTGGTATGCTCTTTCAAACAAGTCGGCATGCAAATCAGAGTGAAATCGAATGTCGCGCTCGCTCGAAAACTATGGAAGGTAAATTCTACCTGACAATAAGTCGAAAGGCGGCGACGGACTCGACCTTAAATGGACACATTCTCATGACCGCGATGCGTGACTTCGTCTGTACCACACGAATCACGTAATTTCTGTTCTCTTTGTCGAATTCTGAACGAACCGTTAAAAAATAATTAAAAACCATTTAACTTCTTCAATTAAAAAAAAAATTATACTTGATACTAATTAATTTTTTATACTATTTCTTTCATCATGTAGGGTCTTGTTATAATCAGTGTTGGATAGGTCCACATACACTTTTATTTACTCTACTGAGCCACGCCGCGCCATAAAAGACCTGACGTTTGAATTTTTTTCTCGAAAACCAGTGGCAAACCCACTCTAATAATTTCAGGACTTGTAGACCACACTTATTCCTATGACGAACAATTAAAAAAAAGATTTTAATTTTTACTAGGAATCTGTATTATTATCGGAGATGGTAACGATCGATCCGGAAAGAAATCCTTTCACACACACTGTGAAAATGGAAATCTACAATATAGATCAGAGTTATATCCTCTAATACAGAAAATATTTAACGTCCTCAGACTGGATGGAGCTATAAATTTAAAAAAATTTCAATTAAATTTATTCATAAAAAAGATCTCCTTTCACTCCGCTGAGATTCGAACACCAGGTCAACTGATTTCCGAGAAGATCTCTTTTTCTGAATAAATTTAATTAATTTTTTTTTAAATTAATAGCTCCATCTAGTCTGAGGACGTTAAATCTTTTCTGTATTAGAGGATATAACTCTGATCTATATTATAGATTTCCATTTTCACAGTGTGTGTGAAAGGATTTCTCTTTGGATCGATCGTTA
>CAKNYM010047578.1:45007-58489 GCA_932195095.1 Andricus curvator | reverse complement strand
CAGTTGACCTGGCGTTCGAATCCCAGCGGAGTGAAAGGAGAAGATCTGTTTTCTGAATAAATTAAATTAAAAATTAAAAATGGCATTTTTGGGAAATGCGTTTTTCATTTTTATTTTTTTCAGAACATTTTTCGCAAAAAAGATTATATTGGATTTTTTTTGTTAAATTTTGAAATGTATCGTAAGACAACTGATTTCAGACGTCGGAATGTTAAATCGGTCAATTAGAACCGAAGATACGTGATGTAAGGAATAAAAATGTCCAAAAACTCAAAGTCGTATATCTCCGCCATTCTTTCGAATTTTCGAAAAATATTTGATGGGATATTTTTTCACCACCAAGCAATCATATATTCTGAATTGCAGCCAAATCCCATTCCGACACGAAAATTTCCGTGATCAGTTGACGTGGACTCCACCAGGAGAGAAACAGTCTTTTTAACAAAGTAGTTCAATTTTCAATCAAGTAGTTCAATTTTCAACGGAAAACGACAAATTTTCAACCAAAGAGATTAATTTTCAACTAAAATTACGAATCTTCAACTAAACAACTGAATTTTTAACAAATTAGTTCAACTTTCAACCAAGTAGTTAAATTTTCAACGAAAAAAGATGAATTTTCAACAAACGAGTTAAATTTCTAACAAAAAAGTTAATTTTCAACCAAATAGTTTAATTTTTTACCAAAATATATTAATTTTCTACCCAAAAAAATCAATTCGGATAAAAATAATTCAATTTTCAACCAAAGAGATGAATTTGAAACTAAAATGATAAATCTTCAACCAAACACCGGAAATCTTAACAAAGTAGTTCAACTTTCAACCAAGTAGTTACATTTTTTTCCAACAAAATAGCTGAACCGTCTGCAGAATTTTTTTTTTTACCAAAAGAGATTAATTTTCAAACGAAAAACAACACTTTTCAACAAATTAGTTCAACTTTCAACCAAGTAGTTAAATTTTCAACGAAAAAAGATTAATTTTCAACGAAAGAGTTAAATAAGCAAAAAGAAAGTTAATTTTCAACCAAATAGTTTAATTTTCTACCAAAGTATATTAATTCTCTACCCAAAAAAATAAATTTGAAACAAAATAATTCAATTTTCAACCAAAGAGATGAATTTTCAACTAAAATGATAAATCTTCAACCAAACAATTGAAATCTTAACAAAGTAGTTCACCTTTCAACTCATCTTTTTTGTTCCTGCATCAACTTTGAATTATGTTAATGAAGAAAGTTTTACTATAAAAAACCGATTTTCAAAATATGTAAATTACCATAACTTCCCTACTCTTTGATAAAATGTATCAATATTGTAGGTCAATCGATTCGTTTCGAACCAAGGAATATTTTATATTCCTGCTTCAACTTTGAATTATGCTAATGAAAAAAGTTTTACTATAAAACACTGTATTTCCAAATATTATGCATTACCATAGCTTCCTTACTCTTCAATAAAATGTATGAATGTTATAGATCAATCGATTCGTCTTGAATCAAGACAACTTTTCTATTCTCGCATCAACTTTAAATTATGAGAATGATAACATTTTTACTATAAAAATCGATTTTAAGAATATATAAATTACCATAACTTCCCTACCCTTTGATAAAATGTATCAATATTGTAGGTCAATCGATTCGCCTCGAACCGACGAATCTTTCATATTCTTGCATCAACTTTGAATTATGTTGAACAAAGAAGTTCTACTATAAGAAACCGTATTTTCAAATATTATGAATTACCATAGCTTCCTTACTGTTCAATAAAATGTATGAATATTATAGGTCAATCGGTTCGTCTCAAATCCATACATCTTTTCTGTTTTTGCATCAACTTTGAATTATGTTGAAGAAAAAAGTTCTACTATAAAAATCCGTATTTTCAAATATTATGCATTACCATAGCTTCCTTACTCTTCGATAAAATGTTCAATATTATAGGTCGATCGATTCGTCTCGAACCAAAGAATCTTTTATATTCTTGCATCAAATTTGAATTATGCTAATGAAAAAAGTTTTACCATAAAAGACCGTCTTTTAAAATATTATTGAGTGCTAAAAAAAATGCAATAAGTATTTTTAGAAATCCTTCGGTCAGTTTCAAGATATTAGTGGTGAAAATAAGCCCTCAAATTTCATCAATTCATCTACAACCGTATTCAAGTTATCGTGTTCACAAAAGAGTGTGACATCCACACACACATCCGCATCCTCATCCACACACACATCCACACACATACACATCAGGACAATTGCTTAGAACATTGTATTTGACATTTTTAAATTGAGGAAGGTTTAATTAAATGAATTAAAATTTTTTGGAAAATGTTACCATTACAAAGCTTCCTCTATGAGGAAGCAGAAAACATACACAACGTTTTAAAGTCATATAAGATTTTCTGTAAAATCTATAACAAAATGTAAAGTAAAAAATGTAAACGTTCAATTTTGAGAAAAAAAATACTTTCTTATTTCTGTGGTCTGAGCATGTTCGCGTTTCTACTCTCAAATACAATGTTACCGACCTGAATTGAGTCAAGTTTATTATGATGAGATCGGTCCAATCGTCACGTGGGAAGTACCCAGAAAGATATCCTCCTACACGATTGGCGCTTTGGCAATTCCATTTTAGGACTCAGGACAGGAGTTGGAATTCGTACTTATTTTAATCTTGACTGAAAAAGAGCCGAATCTTATACTGAAAATCGTCATACTTGAGAGAATAGAATAAATCACAGAGCAAAAATCAACAATTTTATTTCTTTGTTCACCTGATTCATGAAATATACATTTGAAAAATAATAAAACTAATTATTATTATTATTATACCATTGGGCCATTTCCCTTTCGGGGTAGGCGTGATTTGCATGGTTGGAAAAAAGTAGTGTGTATGGTGGGTATATAGGTATAGGGTAGATAAGTATATAGGTGTTAGGTATAGATATTTTAGATTGATATGGAATTCTCGTGTTATTTATTCAAATGACACGTTCATTCCGCAACATTGCTCCGACCCAGGTTGCTGATCAATCTCTCTAGCGATCACCCCAGGTGAAGAGCCTCACAAAATTGTTATGTGTGGTTCCCCACTTGGGCCCATTTAGTATCCAAGGTCTTTGTTTCATGCGTCATTCACTCTATTGACACTCTGTTTACAAACTATCTGTTGCCACACTTTTCTGTCCTGGCATACTACTCTAGCTTCCTTCACGTCCATGCATTTTTTTATGCAAGCTCACGTGATTCTATGGCTTCTTATGTCTCTCCGGATTAGTGTCTCATTCACAGATTCTAACCATTCTTTTGGCGGTCTACCTCTGGGCATTCTGCCATTTACTTTACCTTTATACACTTGTTTTGTTAGTCGTTCATCTTTCATTCTTTCAACATGTCCAAACCATCTTAACTGATTTCTTTCCCATGTGTCAACTATTGTCTCTTTTGCACCACATTCTTTGAGGATTATCTCGTTTCAAACTTTGTCCATCAGTGTTTTTCCGCATATTGTGCGAAGAGGTTTCATGCCAATCGCGTTAATTTTACTCCTGTCCTTCTCTTGACAGGTCCATGTCTCGCTACCGTATAGTACAGTCGGTACGAATATAGAATTATGTATGGCCATTTTAGCTTTTTTTGATATGTTTTTATTTCTGAGAATGGACCCTGCTCTACCGATAACCTGCTTACCCTTATTTATGCGCCTATCTAACTCCCCATTAATTTTTCCGTCGCTAGTGAATAGGCTACCCAGATATACGTATTTGTCAACTTGTTCTAATCTCTCATAATTAAGGACAATGTTGCACATTGTTTTCTCAGTTTTTCCCTCAAATACCATGATTTTTGTATTATTTACGTTAATTTTAAGGCACATGTTCTTCATGCTTGTATTTAGTTTATTGAACATTCTTTGCATGTCCTCGATTAATTCTGCCATAATAATCCTGTCATCTTCGAAAGCTAACCCACGCACCTTCACTGTTTCGAGATCTACACCTTCTTCGTCGAAGAGGGCCATTCTTAGACACTTATGCATAAATACGATAAATAGCCATAAGGACATAACGCATCCTTGTTTTACGCCTTGCATAATATCGAACCAGTCACTCAGTTCTCCATTTACTCTTACACTCGCTTTACTGCCTGTATATATTGATTTTATTGCTTGTCGGAGCCATCCATTGACTCCGTACTCTTCAAGGACTTCCCAAAGTTTACTTCTATTTATCTTGTCACATGCTTTTTCTAGGTCAAAAAATGCACAGAAAACTTTCTTTCCTACTCTTAAGCTTTTTTCTGTGATCTGTCTTAGGCTAAATATCTGATCTGTACATGATCTTCCTGGCATAAATCCACTTTGGACTTCCCATATCTTTTCTTCTGTAATTTTCATTACCCTACGAATGAGTATTTTTGAGTATATTTTACTTACGGTACTTAGTAAGCTGAAACCTCTGTAATTACTGCAATTGCTTTTTTCTCCCTTTCTTTTGTATATTGGTACGATAATCGCTTTTCTCCAATCGTCTGGGACTTCTCCCATCTCGATACATAAATTTATCAATTCGCACAACCTGTGAGGTATGTACTCGCCACCGTATTTAAGCATTTCAGCGCTAATACTGTCTACGCCAGCTGCCTTCCCGTTTTTTAAGTTCTTAATTATATCTCTAACCTCAGTGACACAGACTTTTTCAATTGGGTTTTTTAATGCATCATGTTTTATGTCGCAGTTCTGTTGCCCTATATCTTCACTTCCTAATAATTCTTTGAAAGAGTCTTTTAAAGCGTCTACTATCCCGTCTATATCATATAGCATTTCACCTTTGCTGTTTCTCATGCTCGCAAACTCTGTATTTTTACTTTCCTTCAATTGTTTATATAATAGTTTCATAATCCCTTCAAAGCTGTTTTGTATTTTCCTCTCTTCTTCTGTTCTGATTTTCTCTTTACTCTCTTTGACTAGTCGTTTAACTTTCCTATTTTTGTGCCTGTAATCATTTTTGAGCCTATTTCTCTCCTCATCGCTAAGACCTGTCATGTTCAGTGTTTTGTTGTGCGCTTCTTTCTTTTCTTTTTGGGCTGCCTCAATTTCATCATTCCACCATGCATCACCAGATTTTCTTCCTACAACCGCCGTACCACACACTTCAATTGCAGTTTTAACAATGATATCCCGTAACAAAGTCCACGCGCCCTCTTTATCTTTATTGCTTATGAGCGCTTCCCAAGTTGCCCTATCTATGCGTTCGCTTAACTTATTTTGAAACTCTATTTGCACTTCCGGTTTCTGTGAATTTTCAATCTTTATTCGCGTTTGTTTCGTTTTTTGTGTTCTCTTTTTTCTCCATCGCCGCCCTAAGTTTATTTTAGAGACTAAAAGGTAATGATCAGTATTGCATTCGGAACCCCTCATGACTCTTGTATCTTTGACTAGTTCTCTTAGTCTTTCATTCGCAATAACGAAGTCAATTACACTGCGGTTGTTACCTTTACGCCAGGGTTACATGTGGATCATTTTATGTCTAAACCAAGTATTTGCAATAAATAGGCCTTTTTCTAAGCATGAGCTAACTAATCTTTCCCCGATATAATTTTTTCTTGAATCCCCAAACTTACCTAGCACCCTTTCTGTAACCCTGAAGTTGGACGTCGACCCATCCTTTCATATCTCCTAGCAGAATTATTCTTTCACCTTGATCGCAAGTACTTATTGTATCATTTAAAGTGTCCCAGAAGGCGTCTTTGACTTCTCGCGGCTCACTGTCAACTGGGGCGTTGCACGCTATGATAAATAATCTTCTGATTTCTACCTTCATTCTAACCCACAACAATCTCGGAGATACAAAATCATGATCTTTGAGATGCTGTCTTGCGTTTTCATTCATAATTAAACCGACCCCTTAACTACGATTTGATTCACTACCTACTCCTGACCATATTTCAAAACCGCCTCTCAACACCCCATTTTCTATGTTTCTACTTTCGCAACCTTTTTTCTTCGTCTCAGGTACACATAAAATATCTAGTTTCCTAGCATGCATAGTTTCTCGTAGTTCTCTTACTTTAAGATCATTCACTCCTCTAGCATTCTAAACACCCAGTCTCCATTCATCGCCTGAAACTCGAACTTTACGTTTACCGTGTGTATGCATTTCGTCAATCAAAGTTTCAGTCCATTCCGAGGCTACTTTATTGTTTGTATTATTCATGTTTAGATTGTACACCCAACTATCACCTTTATGCGCGAGATTTGTTTTGCGAGCCGAAATCATGTCCAAGTGAAGTGATTATTCGTCTTACGGTGGAAAGTCTAGTCGTAACGCCATCCTATGATTGGCCTTTATCCTGAATCAGGGGAATCCACACGTAAACAGGCAGGGCCGCATGACTCATTTCGGTTTAATTTGGACGCATGACGCAACCTGATGCAACTAACGCGCTGAGAGTGCGGCCCTCGTGCTGTTTGTCACGCATGACTGAGCACTACCTACCTCTCGGCCCCGCGGCTCCTCTCATATAAAAACTGCGGAGGCCATCAGTTTTAGGAGTATCGAAAAATGAAGGTTCTTACGTCGAGAGTTGAGTGTATTTAAAAGTCCAACTTGAAAGTGAAAATTAGATTTTTACAAAAAGTTAATTTTCAACCAATCAGCCGAATGTTCGACAATATAGTTCAATTTTCAGTTCAAAAAATTAATTTTTACCAAAAAAGATACGAATTTTCAACACAGAAGATTAATTTTCTACGAAAAAGGCGAATTTTCAACAAAATAAGTAAATTCTTAACCAAATAGTTGAATGTTCAAATAAGCAAATTAACTCTTTACTAAATAGACGAATTTTCAACAAATTACATAAATTTCCAACTAAATAGTTTCAACAATTGATGTGATGTTAATTTCTAAAAAATTTAAACTAAATAGTGGAATTTCTAAACTAAAAAAGATCAATTATTAACCAAAAATGGGGTAGTTCAATTTTTCACTTAGGAGAATTAGTTTTCAATAAAAGAACGGATTTTCCACAAAACAATTTAATCTTGTACCAAATTGTTGAATTTTCTACTAAAGAACTCAATTTTCAAGCCAAAAAGGTGAACTTTCTAGGAAACAGTTGCATTTTTAACCCGAGAATATGAATTTTTAACAAAGAAGTTCATTTTCAACCAATCAGATAAATGTTCAACAAAATATATAAATTTTCAGTTAAAAAAAATTAATTAATATGATGTTAATGGTTTTTGTCTACTTGTCCTAAAATCAATATTTTTTTAATATTGATTATGTATTAATTTTATAAGCATCAGACCGGAAATATGAATGACCTGGTGTTCGAATCCCAGCGGAGCGAGAGAGATTTTTTTCACCAGTTATAAAATTAATAATCAATATTCAAAAAATATTGATTTTAGACCATAACATCAATTAATACAAAAAATCAATTTATATCAAAAAGAAAATGAATTTTGCGGACAGAAGATTATTTTTTTACCAAAAAAGACGAATTTTCAACATAATACATGAGTTTCTAACCAAATAATTGTATTTTATACTAAGAATAGTTTTCTACAAAAGAGACAAATTTCCAACAAATTACATAAATTTTCAACGAGAAAAAAGATCAATTTTTAACCAAAAATGTGGTAGTTAAACTGTCATTGATGAAAATTAATTTTCAATACAAAAATGATTTTTCTACAAAACAGTTTAATTTCGTACCAAATTGTTGAAATTTCTACGAAATTCTTGAATATTTAAGCCAAAAAGACTAATTTTCTACAAATAATTAAATTTTCAACCCCTGAATATGAATTTTTAACAAAAAAGTTAATTTTCAACCAAGTAGTGAAATTTTCAACTTAAAAAGATGATTTTTGAATGCAAAATATTAATAATAATTAATAATTAATAATAATAATAATTAAATAATAATAATATATAATGTTCATATTTTAACAAAAAAATATTTTAATTCCAAATAAAAATTGTATTTAACCAACAAAAGCGAACTTTCAACAAAATAATTGAATCCTCAACTGAAAGAGATTCATTTTCATCTAAGCATTTTAATTCTTAATCCGAAAATTGAATTTCTATCAAAAAAGATGAATTTGCAACAAAATTCATAAATTAAAAAAAAAATATATATCTTTATTAAAAAAAATGGAATAGTTAAATTTTCAGATAAAAAAATCATTTTCAACAAAATGTTTCAACTAAATAGTTTAATTTTCAACTAAAACAGATTAATTTGTAACTAAAGATTTTCATGTCAAGAGAGAAATAATATTTCAACCAAAAAAGCGAATTCTCTACAAAACAGTTGAATTTTAAACCAAATAGTTGAATTTTGAACTAAAAACTATCAATATCGCCAAAAATGGAATAGATAATTTTCCAGTTCAAAAAAATAATTTTCAATAAAAAGAAACGAATTTTCAACAAAATAGTTAAATTTCCAACCAATAAAATAAATTTTTAACAAAGTAGTTCAAGTTTCAACCAATGAATAGAGTTTTTAACGCAAACAGAATAATTTTTAACCGAACGGTTGCATTTTAAAACATGAAAGATAACATTTTTACTGAAAGAAATGAATTGTCAAACAAAAAATACGAATTTTTAACCAAATAATATAATTTTTAACCTAAAAAGACAAGTTTCTAACAAAGGAGTAGAATTTTCAATCCAAAAATTTGAATTTTCGACAGAAAAGTAGTTCTTTTCCAAATTGTTGAATTTTCGACTAAAAACGATCATTTTTTCAACAAAAAATGGAATAATTAAACTTTCAGTTCAAAAAGTTAATTTAAAGAAAAAAAACGAATTTTCAGCAAAATAGTCAAATTCTCAACAAAGAAGATTAATTTTCTACCAAAAAGATGATTTTCCAACCAAATAGTTGAATTTTATTCAGTACAATGATTCTTTAACATAGAATTTCAACTTTTAACCAAGTAGTCAAATTTTTAACTAAAAATATAATAGTAGACGTTTAAATTAAAAAGAATTAATTTTCAACCAAAAAAGTTGGATTTTCTTATTGGGATCTATTAATTCAGTTACAATTTAACCAAAAAAACGAGAAAAATGGAGAAAAGGGGAAATTTTTTGAAAACAGGGGGAAAACGAGGCAGTCTTTAAAAAAGCGGAAAGGGGAGAATAGGGTAATTAATGTTGATACTGGAATTGATTAAACATTATTTGAAATTAAAGAAAAATTCTCATTGGAACAGAAAAACATTTCTCTAAATCAAAGAAATTTCTTTGAATCGAAGAATCTTTTTTCTGAATGATAAAGTGCAGCTGTTTATAGAAATACACTGAAAACAAGTCTCGTATTCCATATCGCTGATACAGATACCTAGTATCTTTCGACTCTTCTAACTTTCTCCTATTTCAATTCACATATCATATTGGTGATCTGCTATCTATATTTTTTATAATTGACTTGCAGGAAATGCATGCGCGCAAGGCGCGCGTTCACGTTTGTGAATTTTTATCTCGTAATATTAAAAATATAAACAATTAAAGAATTCATTATTGAACAATGCAATTATTAAAAAGCGTATGGCGCCATTTTCGATTATTTCTCGAACCATCTCGAAATTACTCGAAACAATTTAAAACTATTGTCGTCGGGAAATCCGCATTTATGATTTGATGAAGCTGTCGTTCCTTTTTTCCCGTTTAAAATAAAAAGTCTGAAAACTTCAGGCTTATAAGAAATGCAAGGTTATTTAAATAATATATTAAATAACAATAATAATCAATTAAACAAAGGTGCCCAGCACTCTGGTTTAAAAAAATGTAATGTGTAGATTTTTAAAGATTTATTAAAAAAAGAAGCTTTTTGAGAATTTTAAAATGTTTCAAGAGAATGAAAATATTTCTTGAAATTCCTGGGAAAATTTAAACTGATTTTTTAATTTAAAAAATCAATTCTAAGACAAAATTGACAAAGATTTCAAAACATTTTCAATTATTGCCTAAAATTTCTGAAAAGAATATGGACGATTTTGAAGCAAACATGTCCAGTTAGAAAGTTACAAAGTTTTATAAAAAATTCAATAACAATAAAAAAAATTGCTTAAAATTCCTGGCAAAATTGGTACTAATTTTTTCTTTTGAAAATGAATTTTAAGAGAAAATTAACCAAGATTTCAAGACATCTTTAATTGTTTTATAAAATTTCCAAAATGTATATGAACGATTTTAAAAATAAATTTTTCAATTAGCAAGATTACAAGGTTTTATAAAAAACTTCGATCATGTTCAAGAGGCATTTAGAAGTTCCAAAAAGATTCAAAATTAACTAAAAACTTAAAAATATTTTTTAAAAGTTAACAAAAATGTATTTTTTTGAAAAATTGAATTTTAAGAGAAAATTAACAAAAATTTCTAAAGAATTCTAAAATTGTCAGAACAGAATCTGGAAGATTTGCAGGAAATTTTGTTTTATATTTCGAAATTGTTGTTTTTTGTTTGAAAGGATTCAAGAAAACAAAAAACTTTTCTTGAGATTCCTAAAAAAGTTATTCATGTCTTTTTATTTTGAAAAATTCATTTAAAAAAATTAATTTTATAAGAAAATTTAAACAGGTTTCAAAATCTTTCAGAAGATTTCTACAAATGTCGAAAAAAATCTGAAAGATTTAAGGGCAATTTTTTTTGTTTTTTGAAATTATAAGAAATTTTTTTGGAAAAATTCGAATAATTTTAAAAGATATTCTGAAGGTTTCAATGTTTTGGGAATGATTAAGAAAAAATTTGAAATTTGAAAAGATTTACAAAAATTCAAAACGAAATGTAAATTTTTGAAGATTTGGAACAAATTATCGAAGCTTCTTATGAAGTTTGAAAGGATTTAAGAAAACAAAAAACTTTTCTGGAGATTCCTAAGAAAGTTTTTAATGTCTTTTCATCTTGAACAATTAATTTTAAAAGAAAACTTAAACAAGTTTCAGAAATTTTCAAAAAATTTCTACAAATGTCGAAAAAAATCTGAAAGATTTAAGGGCAATTTTTGTTGTTTCGGAATTTTAAAAAATTTTTTAGAAAAATTCGAATATTTTTAAAAGATATTCTGAAGGTTTGAATGTTTTGGAAATGATTTCAAAATAATTTGAAATCTGAAAAGATTTACAAAAATTCACAACGAAATGTAAATTTTTGAAGATTTCGAACAAATTATCGAAGTTTCTTATGAAGTTTGAAAGGATTCAAGAAAATAAAAAAAATTTTCTAGAGATTCCTAGGAAAGTTTTTAATGTCTTTATATTTTAAACAATTAATTTTTAAAGAAAATTTAATCAAGTTTAAAAAAATTTCTACAAATGTCGAAAAAAATCTGAAAGATTTAAGGGCGATTTTTTAAATTTTCATAGATTTTTCAAAATGTTAGGAATAATTTGAAATCAGTTTTAAGAGATATTTATTTTAAAAACTTCCAAAAGTCCTGAATATCTCTTAAACTAACTCGCTTTTTTTCTAAAATTTTGCAAAATCCTATAAAATAAAAAAAATTATACGTTTTCGACATATCTGAAATCTTCAAAAATCTTTTGGAATTTTTTCAGAGAATTTATTCGAAATTTGTATTTTGTATACAAAACCTGTTTTTTAAATAAATAAATCTGTTTCGGTTGAGAATTCCAATATTTTGTTGAAAATTCGTCTTTTTCAACGGATTTTAAATTATTTTCTAAAATTTCGAAAAAGAATGGGAAAGATTTTAAAGCGAATTATTTCAGTTAGCAAGATTACAAAGATTTAGGAAAAATTCGATCAAGCCTGAGAGACATTTAGAAATTTTAAAAACATTCAAAATTAATTTAAAATTTGAAAACATTTCCAAAACTGACTCAAATTTCTCCTAAAAATTTTCAAACCCCTGACAAATAAAAAATTATGCTTTTTGACATATCTGAAATCTTAAAAAAAAATTTGAATTTTCTCAAGAATCTTAGGAAAATTACATGTTTATTTAACGGTAAAAATAAATGAAAAAGAAATTAAAAAAGGAATGTTTATTTGAAATTTTTATTTTGTATTCTAAATAAATTATCCCCTAAAATAATAATTTGGGTGAATTTTTTTTATTTCATGACTGAAAAGATCCTTAAGGAGCATTTTTCTCACTGGAAGTTGTCAAAATTCGAAATTTCCTCACACAACTTTTTCGTTTGAATATATGCATCCAAGATTTCGAAGAAAATATTTTTACAAATTCACTATACGTAATAAAATAAAATTTTCAAGAAAAAATATCAATTCCCGGCAAGGATCTGGCGAGTTGAACGCAAAAAGGTATTGCATTTTTTTCAGCGAGAAATTCGGTTTTCCTTAAATAACTAAAAAACGAAACAACCTTCGAATTTGTTTGCCAAACTAAAAAGATGCGCAATAAAATTCTCTACAAGTATGGATTGTCAAAACTCAAATTTGAACAATTTTCAAAATTTACTCCGCGGACAATACCTCTCTGCGTGTTCGAGCGCTAAGGTGGTTATTGCATCCGCCGCCTCAATTTTTAAACGCTGAAATTCCTTCAAAAATGCAATCACTTTAATCTTAAGTGCAAAATTAAATAACTTGGAAATCAACGATAAAGTATTTGCATACGAGGGCAAAATATTGAAGAAAATAAATTTAATAAGATGTCAAACAGAAAATGGCATTTTGGTTTCTTTCAAGTAGCGTCCACGTGCCATTCTAGTCTTAAAATAAAATGCCCTGTTTGTAATATATATTTTTTTACTAAAAAAATTCTTACTTTTTCAAAGAATGAATCATATTTTTGTATTTATTTTTAAATGTTTTTAATTTTTTGTTAACAGTTCGGAAATAGGATACGCGGGTTCACCACCAAGAGCATTGTTAGCCAGAGGATGCAGCATAGATTCAACAGACAGACCATTTCATCCAAGCGAATGGGTGGACGTTAATCTTGAAGTACCCAGCACGCCAAGGGCAAGCACTGCTCTCACGAGTTTAACCGTTAACACGAACCTCTATCCAACTGCTACCACGACTTCCAGCTGTGAGTCCATAAATTCTCTAATTTCTTCCTCTAGATAAAAAAGTTAGTCAAAGTAGGCGCTAAGCGCCTACAAAAAAGGGTTTCGTAGCCTATTAAGACGTTAATTCATTCAAATCGCCCCATTCCATACTTTCCCTACCTTACTCCCCCACCTTTTGTGTACTTCTTCTCCCTTTTCCTACTATCCTTTCCCTTATTACCTCTTCAATTTCCATCCCTTCCCCTACTTCTTCCTTCTCCTACTATCCTTCTCCTCACTTCCATTACTTCCGCTCCGTTCTGCTATTATTCCTATTACTTACCTCTGCAATTTCCACCCCTTCTCCAACTTCTTCCTCCTATACTTCTCCACTTCTTACTTCTCCTCACTTCCCTCACCTCCGCACCCTTCTGCTATCCTTCCCCTTACTTACCACTTCAATTTCCATCCCT
>CAKNYM010047578.1:20061-34826 GCA_932195095.1 Andricus curvator | reverse complement strand
ATGAGTTATGAGTTATGAGTTATGAGTTATGAGTTATGAGTTATGAGTTATGAGTCATGAGTCATGAGTTATGACTTATGAGTTATGAATGATGAGTTATGATTTATGAGTTATAAGTTATGAGTTATGAGTTATGAGTTGTGAGTTAAGAGTTAGGAGTTAGGAGTTATAAGTATAAGGATTTCTGACTGACACTAATTCGTTACTATTTTTCAAAATTTATGCTTTCCAGGGCTTTATTTTTTATAATTCCTGATATTTTAAAGAAAGTTTTTTTTTTAAATTTAATTTAATTTCCTTTGCTACGAGCAGTATATAAAATAAAAAGACACCTGCGAGGGAGACGACAGAAAACCTCAATTTAGAGGCACTTAAATTCGCGAAGCCCTGTTTATCTGAGGAAATTTTTGCCGGAGGCAATATGTGCTCTTCGTTCAGAAAGTAAAAAGGGACGCAAACACAGAAAGCTGGAACAATGAAAATTCTGTTACTGCATTTCATCCAGCAATACACCTGGGAAAATTGTGTTTATAACTTTTTTATATACGACTCTCTAACAAAAGTTCACCGTTCATATACTAAATTGGTTCGTTTCAAAAACTTTTTAAAAAATTAAAAAAAATTAATTAGGAATAAAATCGTACGTTTTATACGGCATACTCGTCTGCTTTTTTTCTCAATATACTACCGGACAAAATTTTGCGTCCACTTACGAAAATCAGTTGAACAAATTAGTCTTAGAAAGTGACAAACTCTGCAAAAAATTAGGTTAAAAAGATTTTTGAGAACATGTCAGGAAGTCTGTTTAATTCTGCGAAAGAACAAACTATTTTCCGTTTTTGACCAATTTTCTAATTTGACATTCTACTCTGCATTGTTTAGGGAAGTGAATGAAAAAATCTGAAACTTCGCTAAATTAAGGTTTGAAATCTCATATTTAAAATGAAACCAAAAAAATAATCAAATATTCACTGGTTCTTGAATTATCATAAAAAATGTGGAAGAGGGCGCAAGATGAAAATTGGTCGGTGGAGCTGCAGTCGAGCAGTCCTTTCCCATGCATGACTGCGGCTTGACCGACCTATTTTTGCCTCGTGCACGATTCCACATTTTTTATGATAGCTCGAGAACCAGTAAAAATTTGATTTTGTTTTTGGTCTCATTTTAAAAAGCAGATTTCAGATTTTAATTCAGAATAATTTGAATTTCTTTATTTCTTTGCCTAACGTACAATACTGTAGAGAGTGGAATTTGAAAATGGCAAATTGGTCACAAACAAAATACTTTGTTCAATAAAAGTTTGAAATCTCCTTTTTAAAATGAGACCAAGAAGATAATAAAATATTCTCTGGTTCTTGAATTATTATAAAAAATGTGGGAGAGTGTGCAAGATGAAAATTGGTCGGTCGAGCTGCAGTCGAGCAGTCCTTTCCCAAGCTTAATTGCGGCTTGACCGACCGATTTTCGCCTCGTCCACGATTCCACGTTTTTTATGATAACTAGAGAACCAGTAAATATTTTATTATGTTCTTGGTCTCGTTTTAAAAAGGAGATTTCAGATTTTGGTTCAGACTAAATTGAATTTCTTTATTTCTTTGCCTAACGTATGTGGAGAGTGGAATTTGAAAATGGAAAATTGGTCAAAAACAAAATATTTTGTTAAATAAAAGTTTGAAATCTCCTTTTTAAAATGTGACCAAGGAGATAATAAAATATTTTCTGGTTCTCGAATTATCATAAAAAATGTGTCGGCCGAGCTGCAGTCGAGCAGTCCTTTCCCAAGCTTGACTGCGGCTTGACCGAACGATTTTCGCCTCGTCCACGATTCCACATTTTTGATGATAGCTTGAGAACCAGTAAAAGTTTGATTATGTTTTTGGTCTCATTTTAAAAAAGAGATTTCAGATTTTAATGCAGAATAATTTGAATTTCTTTATTTCTTTGTCTAACGTATGTAGAGAGTGAAATTTGAAAATGGAAAATTGGTCACAAACAAAATACTTTGTTGAATAAAAGTTTGAAATCTCCTTTTCAAAATGAGAGCAAGAAGATAATAAAATATTTTCTGGTTCTCGAATTATCATAAAAAATGTGGAAGAGGGCGCAAGATGAAAATCGGTCGGTCGAGCTGCAGTCCAGCTGTCCTTTCCCATGCTCGACTGCGGCTTGACCGACCGATTTTCGCCTCGTGCACGATTCCACATTTTTCATGATAACTAGAGAACCAGTGAATATTTTTTTATGTTCTTGGTCTCATTTTAAAAAGGAGGTTTCAGATTTTAATTCAGGATAATTTCAATTCTTTCTATTCACTTCCCTAACGCATGTAGAGAGTGGAATTTGAGAATTGAAAATTGACCAAAAAAATTGGTCTTTATCACATACTATCTCCGCCCCTATTAATCAATATTACTTCAAATTGTGCTCAATCTACGCAAAATTAAACAGGGCTTCTGACAGGTTTTTGAAAATATTTTTAACCGAATTTTTCTTCGAGTTAGACATTTTCTAAGGCAAGCCTGTCTTTAATCCAATTTTCGTAAGTGGACGCACGACTTTGTCAATTTCAAGGAAAAACTAATTTTTGATGCAAAATGTAAATTTCGAATAATTATTTATGTTTCAAGTGCATTTGTTCTTAAGGTCATGTAAATAGAAATCTTCTGAAATTCTTTAGAAAATTCGAAAAGGTTTTTGACTATTTTAAATATTTTAAATCAAAATTTTAACAAAAAAGTTTATTTTCAACCTGATTGTTAAATTTTCAACGAATTAAGATAATTTGTCAACGATAACTGCAATGCATAACTGATATTGCAATAAAAAAAGATTTTAATTTAAAATCCAAGGCAGTTAATTTCATCAAAAACAAATACATTTTCAACAAAATAGTTGAATCCTCAGCCAAAAAAAAAATTAATTTTCAAACAGATTCATTTTTAACCAAAAAATATTGAACGTTTTCCAAAAGAACAGAATTTTTTATAAAACAGTTTAATTTTTTAACCCAAAAATATAAATTTCGAACCAATATTATCATCTTCAACTGAAGAAAAATTTTGTTAACCAAGTAGTTGAATTAAAAAAAATGAATTTTCTAAGAAAAATGTAATAGTTGATATTTCAACTGAAAATGAGAAATTTCAAATGAAATTTTCAAATCCTCAAACAAAACAGATTCATTTTTGATCAAACATTTACATTAAAAAAAAAATTTCTACGAAATGAGATAAATTTTGAAACCAAAAAAACGATTTTTTCACAAAAACGTTTGAACTTTCAACCAAGATAGATTTTTCAGTCAAGAGAGAAAAAAAATTCAACTAAATTATAGTTTGAAAGGAAAAATAATTTTTCCTGCCTAATACAAATTTTGAATATCTGTTTTTTTTTTTAGTTTATTTATTTTTAATGTTATATGAATATAATTTTTCTATGTTTCTTGAGAAAATTCATAAAGATTTTTGAAGAGTTCAGATATCTCAAGAAAGTATCTAGAAACTTTTAAAGATAGTTTTTTATTTTACAGGGTTTTACGTGTACTCGGTTTACTTATTTTTTTTAGTTTCAAAATATTTCTAATCTCTTGAAAACTTCTACTAAATATTCTTTAAACTGTTTCGAATTATTCCTAAAAGTTCTGAAAATCTTTCAAAATTAAACAAATAAATTCCCTAAAATCTTCGAAATTCTTTTTTGATAACTTTGGAAATCTTTTGAAATGTTTTAAAATCTTTTTGAATATTCTCTTAGAATTAATTTTTTGAAAAATTATTTTAAATTTCTTCAGGAATCTCAAGTGAATTTGTTTGTTCTCTTGAAAGCTTTCACAATTCGTAAAAAGCTTCTCAATTTTTTCTCGGTAATCTTCAAAAAGCTACACTTTGTTTAAACTTTGTTCAAATGTTTGCAAGTTGAAAATTATTATTATTTTTTAAACTTATAAGCTTCTCTTAAGCTTACTAAAATTTGTTTACAGAAATTTTTCAATCTTGCAAAATTGAAAGATTTTGCTTTAAAATATTTTACATTCTTTTTCGAAACTTTAGGAAATTCATTTCAAATCTTTTTAAATTTTCTCTCAACAATCATTTTTCAAAATAAATATCATTTTAAATTTTCCTAGGAATTTTGAGAAAACTTTATTAATTTTTTCAAATCTTTCAAAAGTCTTAAAAAGCTCTTTTTTTTTAAATCTTTAAAAATAGATATTATGTTTTTTTTTTTAATTTTCTCGAAAATGTAGTTATTTTCGAGAATTTTCAAAAGTTTTAAAACTTAGAAACATATTTCGAAATAACTCAATGTTTTCCTGAAATGTGGTGAAATTCTGCCAAAAACAGATATTGCCTTAAATTTTGCCAGATTCTTTTTAAACGTATTATTTATTTTTTTCAAATTTTCCAGAATTCTTATTGTCAGTACCTGTAATTTTTTGTTCACCGGTACCAAACTTTTTTCTAACCCGTACCGACAGTATATTCTCCGTACATTAAAATATTCTAAATTTCTGTCCATAATTTCATTTTCCTCATCTTTTTAAAAATATGAAAATGTTAAAATATTATAGTGTGGTAGCACAATATCAAAAACATAATTATTTCCCAATATTAAAAAATAATTTAGAATTTAAATTTTCGCTTTCATCAATAATATTTAGAAATATTTGTTTCCTTTTTCCGGGAGGGCAAGTGAGAGGAGGGGTAGTAGGAGAGGGAAGGGGAAGTTAGGGGAAATAGGGTAACGGAAGGGATGTATTGTGAGGGGCGAGAAGTGAGGAAAATTAGGGGAAGGAATGGGAATGGAGGGGAAGTTAAGAAAAGTAGGAAAGGGAGGAAAAGTAGGGAAAGTAAGTAAAGTAGAAGAAGTAAGGGGAAGTAGAAGGAAGGCTAATAGATGGAAAGTAGGGGGAGTAGTGAAGAGATGCAGAGTGCGAGAAGTAGAAGCGAGAGAAAGTAGGGATAATGAGGGGTGTATAGGAAAGAGAAAAAGGGCGGGTAGGCAGGGTGATATGGGAATTATGGGGGTGAGAAAGGTAAGGAATGTGATGGCTTGGGAGGAGATGGAGGGAAAGGGTGGCGAAGTAGGGGTGAAGGAGTGGAAAGTGGGGGAATTAATGGGAGGGGAAGTGAAGTTAAGGACGGTAAGTGAGGAGATGTGATGGAAAGCAAAAAGAAGTGGAAGGGATGTAAGAGAAGGTGAGGGGAAGTAGAGGAGGGAAAATAGGGACGGCACCTAATTTGTCTAATTTTTTTAACATGTAGTCAAAAAGTTAAGAAAGGAATGGTTGCAACAATTAATTTTTAAGAAAAAGATCGACTGAAATGTTCAAGCTGCGTTGGGGATGTTGATGAATTTTACTGTTTAAAATGCAGGTGAATGGCAGAGGTTGGATAATTCCTTATGAGGTAGTGTCCGGAGGAAGAAGCTTCGTCGATAAATGGAACTCCGGAAGCTCCAACATCAGAACTGATGGCAAACTTCAGAAAGAGGATGAATACGAGAGATTCTCCAGGAGCCGATCAATTCAGGAAGCCTCGACTCCAAGCCATTTCAACAAAGATTCTGCATGGAAGCTTGACCATGAAGCGGAAGCTTCCAAAAGACCAAATAATAGCAGCACGGTCAGCTTGCCGAATTACAATGAACTCGAAATTGCCAGATGTGGTGTTGGCGTACATTCAGAAAATGACGAACTGGAAGCATTCCCTGAAAGACCTGCAAGAAAATCGATCACCGGATCCTTACCTCGCGGGACCATCTTTCCACATTCAAAGGTTCTTTCCTTTCTCCATTTTTTTTATTTTCAAATATACAGTGAACCCCGGAGTTAGTGCCAATTTTGGGACTGACGCTGGACCTTACTCAGAAGCCACCGAACTGTTTTGTCTCTCTCCTGTTTCTCTCTCTGTTTTGTCACGCATGAGTGAACATCGCACATCCCCGCGCAGCTCCTCTCACCAATACCCGCGGCGCGGCGTCAATTCTCGGAAGAACTAACTCCGGCACTATCTCCGGGGTTCACGATATTTTTTTTTCTCTTTATTATAATATTACTAGCATGTAGATTAAAGCGGTTAACTTCTGGCGTCAGAAAGATCATAAGCATTTAACTCTATAGTAACTAGTGCTTCGCGCTTGACTGGTTAAACGTTTAAACAATTAGACTAATTTCTACGTTTAACCATTGAAACATTTAAATTGTAAAAAAGTTTACTCGGTTAAACCTCTCATCATTTTTAAATTCTTTTTTTTACTTAAACTCACTTCAGTTTGTGGCTTCACAGACTTTCCCCTATTCGCCCCTTTCCCCCTTTTTCTCTTTTTTCCATTTAATGCGAAATACAATAATAGAGTCCAACAAGAAAATCAAACTGCTTTTCATTAAGATTATTTTTTGTCGAGAAGTCATCCTTTTTAGTTGAAAATGATCTTTTTTGTTGAAACTTAACTTTTTTGTTGAAAATTAACTTTTTTGTCAAAAATGAACTTTTTTGTGGAAATCCCAACAATTTGATTGAAATTTTGTTTCCTTCTTGACTTAAAATACTTTCTTGGTTAAAAATTCAACTTCTTTGGTAGAATGCCCATATTTTTTGGTTAAAATGCAACTGTTTTCTTGAAAATGAATCTGTTTTGGTTGTGGATTTAATTATTTGCTTGAAAATTGATATTTTTTGGTTGAATTCAACTGTTCTTTATTTCAAAGTAAACTTTTTTGGGTAGAAATATCAACTATTATATTTTTCGTTGAAAATTAATATTATTTTTTGATTGAATATTCACCATTTCAGTTGAAAATCAATCTCTTTTGGTTGAAAATTTAACTATTCCATTTTTGGTTCAAAAGTTATCTTGTTTAGTTGAAAATTCAACTACTCGGTTCATGTTCAACTACTTGGTTGCATTTTTAACTCATTTGTTAAAAATGGAATTTTTTGGTTGAAGATTAATTATTTATTTGAAAATTCATCTCTTTTCTTAAAAAATTAACTATTCCATTTTTAGTTGAAAATTAAACTGCTTGGTTCATGTTCAACTACTTTTTAAAAAATTATTATCTGTTTAGCTGAAAATTTATAATTTTAGTTGACAATTCATCTCTTTTGTTAAAAAATTAACTGTTCCATTTTTGGTTCAAAATTTCTCTTTTTTAGTTAAAATTTCAACTAATTGGTTGAATTTTTAACTAATTTGTTAAAAATGGAATTTTTTGGTTAAAGATTCATCATTTCAGTTAAAAATTCATCTCTTTTATTAAAAATTTAACTATTCCATTTTTGGTTGAAAATTTCCCTTTTTTATTTAAAACTTCAACTAATTGGTTGAATTTTTAACTCATTGGTTGAATATGGAATTTTATTGGTTGAAGATTCATTATGTTAGTTAAAAATTCATCTCTTTTGTTAAAAAATTAACTATTCCATTTTTAGTTGAAAATTCAAATACTTGGTTTATGTTCAACTACTTTTTTAAGAATGATTATCTTTTTAACTAAAGATTTATAATTTTAGTTGAAAATTCATCTCTTTTGTTAAAAAATTAACTGTTCCATTTTTGGTTCAAAATTTCTCTTTTTTCGTTGAAAATTCAACTAATTGGTTGAATTTTGAACTCATTTGTTAAAAATTGAATTTTTTAGTTGAAGATTCATCATTTTAGTTAAAAATTCATCTCTTTTGTTAAAAATTTAACTATAACGTCAAACAATTTAGTTTTTGTTTTATTAATTAATATTTTTGTTTGAAAATGCTACTATTTCTTTTTTTGTTTAAAAATGTATCTTTTTTCGTTATTAATTCAACTACTTGGTTTAAAATTGAACTACTTTGTTAAAAATGCATTTTTTTGGTTAAAGATTCATCAGTTTAGTTGAAAATTGATCTTTTTGGTAAAAAATTTTACTATTTTGTTAAAAATATGTTCTTTTTTTGTTGAAAACAAATTAACCTTTTAACGGAAATTTTCATTATTCCAGTCTTGTTAAAAAATGCTATCTTTTTTAGTTGAAAATTCGTCTTTTTGGTTTAAGAATTCATCTCTTTTGGTGGAAATTTCATCTATTTTTGGGTAAAAATGCAACTGTTTGATTTAAATTAATCAGTTTTGGTTGATAATTGTACTATTTTGTTGAAAAATTGTTCTTTTTTTAATTGAAAATAAATTTTTTAACCGAAAATTTAAGTAGTTGATTTTGGGTTAAAAAATAATCTTTTTCAATTGAAAATTCACGTATTTTGTGGAAAATTGGATGGAATTATGATTTTTGGTATTCTGTTTTGAATAATCTTATTTCTTACTTTCTTTCTATTTTTGTCATTTAAGTTTGTTCCACTTCTGCGCTAAAGCAAAGAAAAAACAGAAATGATAAAATTAGTAAAGTCAAATGTAAAATTAATTGAAATAGAACAGCAAAAATTATAATTTCATAAATTTTCTCATTTAAAATCTAAATAACCTGATATTTCTCAATTTTGTAAATAATATTATTTAAAAAAAAAATAATATTTCGGAAATTAAGTTTTTCCTTATGAACCAGAATCATAATTCTTTTCAAAAATTCACTGTTCCAAGTCCAAATTATAAGTCTTCTCGAAAATTACTTCCAGACCTGAATTATAATTTTTTTGTTGAAAATTATCTGATCCAATTGAGAATGACATGAAATTGTTTTGGTAAATTTCACGAAAATTTACTGTTCCAAGTGAGAATCATATACTTCATTATACTTCTTTTTTAAATCCGGGCATAATTTAGAATTAAAATTCTTTCAAAAAATTCCCTTTTAAAATTTAGAATCAGAAATTTTCTTCCAAAATCCCCTTTTCCAAATCATATTTACAGTTTATATATTTTTATTTCAAAATATAAATCTTTTCAAAATTTTACAAACTTCAAACATTTCAAAATATAAAAAAAAATTGGAAACAGCAATAAGCTATAGAATACAAATGCATAAATACTTTTTAAATATCACCCTTATAAGTGTATTTTATAGGGTCCCAAAAAACCCCATAAGTGAAAAATTTGGATTTGCGAGTTTCTGGCGCTAATTATGATTTTTTGCGGTTTTCAAAATATAAATTATCTTTCATTCATCGAATAATTTTTTCCACTGATGACAAGATTTTAAGATAACTTGTTCAAACAATTCATTATTGGTTTTAGCGATTTTCTCTTAGAATAGAGTTAGAAAGTCGCGTTTTTTTCCAAAATTGATTACTTTTTGTTCAATTTTCAATCAGAGTGAGCTAATAATGAACCAATTTTAAGAAATATAATTGTTCAAACAATTTATTGTTTATTTATTATTTATTGTTCAAACATTATTGTTGATAGTACTATTTTCTTTGAATAATGCTACAAAATCCGGTTTTTTCTGAAATTTTCAATTTTTCGTCCACTTTTCACTTGAAGTGAGTTAACGTTTCATTCAAAAGAGCGAAAATAATTGTTTAATTAAATTCTTATTGTGTATAACTATCTTCTCCTATAGTAATGCTAGATAAATGTGGATTTTTTTTCTGAATTTCTTAACTTTTTGTCCACTTTTCACGTAGTGAGGTAATAACTAATGCAAGTTAACAAAACATTATTGTTTATATAATTTATTATTGTTGATAACTATCTTCTCTTATAGTAATGCTAGATAGTTGCGGTTTCTTCTGCAATTTTCAACTTTTTGTCCACTTTGTACTTAGAGTGATTAATAAACTCTAACAAACCTAATTGCTCAAAAAAATTATTATTATTTTGTACCTATTTTCTCTTAGATAAGTGCTAGAAAGTTGACCGGCAATCAGTTGACCTGGCGTTCGAATCCCAGCGAAGCGAAAGGAGATCTTTTTTCTGAATAAATTTAATTTAAAAAATGTTTAATGTATAGCTCCATCTAGTCTGAAAAGAAGTTAAAATTTTCTGTATTAGAGAAGATAACTTTGATCGATATTGTATATTTCCATTTTCACGGTCTGTGAAAAGATTTCTATTCTGATTGATCGTTATCATCTCCGATGATAATACAGATTCCTAGTAAAATTGACATGTATTAAAACATAACATCTTGCAAAATAATGCGTTTTTCAGAAAAAGGATTCTTTTTCGATCTCTCTAGTAGCTTAGTGGTAGAGCACCTGACCGGCAATCAGTTAATCTAGCGTTCGAATCCCAGCGGAGCGAAAGGAGAAGATCTTTTTTTCTGAATAAATTTAATTTCAAAAACTTCTTCTTGTAACTCAAAATAAATATTTTCCAAGTCATTCACAGACCTAGTCCTTCCACCTACTCCTAATTTTTCTATTATTTGCTTCTGTATTTTGTGTGAGATAGCTTTTTTGTTCAAATTATTTTTTTAGACATTGGGAAAAGAGAAAAAATAATTCACTGGAAACAATACAATGCTATTTAAAAAATGATTCTTATTAAGGTTCACTTATTAATTGTTCAAAACAAAAAAGTGAAAGCAAGACTAAAGATTTCAGAACAAAGCAACCTTCTAGCATTACTCTCAGAAAAGATAGTTGTAAACAATAATCAATTGTTTAAACAACTATCTTTTTTAACTTGCATTATTTATTACTAATATTAATATTTATTATATAATATATAATATAATAATATAATAATATAATAATATAATAATATAATATAATATATATATAATATATAATATTATATTTATTACTAATAATAAAAACTAAGTAAAAAGTGGATAAAAACTTTAAAAGTTCAGGAGAAACCGCAACTATCTAGCATTAATAAAGAAGAAGACAGTTATAAATAATAATAAATTGTTTGCATAATTAATTTATTTAAAGTCAATGAAGCATTACATCACTCTAATTGAAAATCGGAGAATTTTTTTAAATATTTTATTTTTATTTTTATTATTTTGTTATTTATACAACTTTAAATAACTATCAAGCAGAATAAATTTGAAATTGTTTTATTTCGCTTATAAGAGATTCTAGGTTCAAAATGTTACAAATCTGGTCTTTGAATATTAATGGGCAGGAAAAATGAAAAATTGGTCAGGGAAAAATTAGAGAATTTTTAAGATTAAGTTTTGCGGTAACCCTAATATAACATTCTTGTTAGTAATTTATTTGTTTTGTATTTATATTTCTTTTTTTTGCAGTTGCTTCCAAATGAAAATTATCTTTTTAGTTGTAAATTTTATTATTTGTTTGAAACTTCAACAGTTTTGTTAAAAAGTCAATCTTTTTGCTTGATAATTCCACTATTTCTTAGAAAATTTACCTTTTGAGAAAGATTCATATTTTGGTGTTGAAAAATCAATTGATTTGTTTTTTGGATAAAAATCCAACTATTTTTTTGAAAATTTGTCTTTTTGCTTTAAAAATTCATCTGCTTTAGTAGAAATTTCATCTTTTTTGGATAAGAATGCAACTGTTTGGTTGAAAATTCAATAATTTTGTTGAAAAGTCATCCTTCTTGGTCGAAATTTCAACTGTTTTGTTGAAAAATCACCTGAAATCTTTTTTGGATGAAAATTCGACTATTTTTTTTGAAAATGTATTTTTTTTATTTAAAAATTCATCTATTTAAGTAGAAAATTCAATGAATTTGTTAAAAATTCATCCTTTTTGGTCCAAAAATCTACTGTTTTGTTGAAAATTCAACTATTTGATAGAAAATTTACCTTTTGAGAAAAATTCATATTTTGTGTTGAAAAATCAAATAAAATATTTTTTGGATGAAAATTCGACTATTTTTTTTAAATTTATCTTTTTTATAAAAAAATTCATCTGTCTGAGTAGAAAATTAATCTTTCTTTGATAGGAATGCAGCTGTTTATTCGAAAATTCAATAAATTTGTTAAAAAGTCATCCTTTTCGGTCCAAAAATCTTCTTTTTTGTTGAAAATTGAACTATTTCGTAGAAAATTTACCTTTTGAGAAAAAATCACATTTTGTGTTGAAAAATCAACTATTACATTTTTTTGTTGCGAATTTATCTTTTGAGGTTGAAAATTCAACTATTCCGTTGAAAATTTAATTGTTTTGTAGAGAATTTAATTCTTCTTTAGAACATTTAAGTATTTTCTTAAGAAGTCATATTTTATCGTAGAAAAGTCTCTTTTTTGTTTAAAATAAATAAATTTGGAAATTTTTAATTTTTATATGAATGTTGATGGTCAAGAAAAAAAATGGTCGAGGAAAAATCGTAGAATTTTGAAAATGAAGTTTTCACCCTGCAAAGCATGTATCATCTTAAATACAACAAATTTCCACTAGTTTCAAGTCCCATATCTTATTATTTCTGGAAACCATAATTACGTACAGCAAGAGGTGGGGGGGGGGAGAAATTATTTGTTACGGTTCGTTACAGCGGGGGGGGGGGGGGCAGGGTCTATTATCTGTTACGTAATTTAAGTACGGCCCCTTATGGGAAATAGGTTCTAAACTTCATGGGGTTGAGCCTCCTCTAAATACGTATAATTTTTTTCAAAATAAAAAAAATGTATTTTTTTTGTGTGGATTCGAACAAATCTCCGGGCGATATGCATGAAAATTCGAAAAACAATTGTGGACCACAATAATGTAGAATCTTTTGATATAATAAATTTTTAACATGAAGAAATTAATCTCGCATTATATGGAAAAGTAGATAATTTTATTTTCCAAGCGATCAAATTTGCACGCTTCAAATTTAAAGTAATTAAACATTAAAATGAATCACTTTTGAATCTTTTTAATATAAAATCGAATTTTTTTGCAGGATTTGAATGAGATCCAATCGCAGGACACAGTGGACTTTAACGATGCAAAGGACCAAGAAGAACCAACAGTAGATGAAAAATCCATTTCCAAAGTCAATACCTCTCCTGACTCCGGAGGCTCAGACTCCTCGGAGACTTTGAGAGAATGTTTGATAAATGGAGACGTAATGAAGACTTCTACTCCGATCAAAAAGTTGACGGATGAGGTTTCAAAATTATCCAGGAAATTGGAAGAGTGAGTTTTGGTGATATTGAGTTTAAAAATATATTTTGCATATTGCATAAAAATAATTAATTATAAAACCAAATTTAAAATAGCAGATTCAGGGAGCGCCACTGAGCAGAAATTTCAGAGTGGCCCTCGTTCGAACCAGATCTGGCCACAATCGGGTATCCCAGTTAGGGCCAGACTCGACATGAAACGCCTTATCCGATCAGGCCCTGACTGGGGCATCCATAAGGAAGGCTTGGCTTCTTCTAATTTTTATTTATAAAAATATTATTAAAATAAATTTATTTAATAAAAAAGTCAACATTTAATTAAGAATATTAAACTTTATTATTCAAACATTTAAAAACAATTATCTTCAATTTCACAGAGAGTTTAAAAGTCTTTGTAATCTGTCGCATCAACTATCCTTGTAACGTATTAAACAATAAACTTTATATAAATATTCTTTTTAATATTGTGAAACTTATCGTTAGATTCATGTATTTTGTTTAAAATTCATATTTTTTTATAGAACATTAATCTTCTTGGTCGAAAATTTATCCTTTTTGGTTAAAAATTTAACAATTTTCTTGAAAATTGTTTTTTTTTTGTTGCTTAAAGTTAATTTTGTATCAGAGTTTTTATCTGAAAATTTAACGACTTCATTTTCAGTTGAAACTTTATCATGTATATTTTATGAGATAAATATTCATTTATTTGGTAGAAAATTTAAGTATTTTGTTGAAAAGTCGTCCTTTTGGATAGAAAATTATTCTTGTTTGTTGAAAATACAACTTATTGTTTGAAAATTCATATTTTTTGATAAAAATTCGTCTTTCTGGGTAGAAAATTATTCTTGTTTGTTGAAAGTTCAACTTTTTGGTTGATAATTCAACTAGCTTGTTAAAAATCTATCTTTTTTTATTGAAAATGATCTTTTTTGTAAAGAATTTATTAATTTTTTTTTGTGAAGTGACTGTTTTCTAAAATATTAGACTCTTTAGCTTAAAAATTTTACTCTTTTGTTGAAAATTCAGCTTTCATGGTAGAAAAGTTAGCTTTTTTGATTGCAAATGAACTTTTTTGATCAAAAATCAACTGATTTCTAGTAATTTTTTTTTTTTCGGAAATTCTAATATTTGATTGAACTTTAATCTTTTTTGTTTGAAAATTCGACCATTTGATTGAAAAATTTGTTTGGCCCGTGGAGCAAAGAATAAAAAAGTTAGGTTATAATGCCAAAAAGTTACAGCACTAATTCCATACGTATCTTTATAGCATACTAAAAAGAAGAGTGGGATCTTTTTGTACAATTGGTCCCAATTCTGGATCCCAATTCTCAATCTATTTAACACTTTCACGCAAAGACGAACAATAAATGTTCTTCAAAATGTCGACGCTTTCTCCAAGTTCATTGTCGGAAAACGGTTTATCTGTTTACCGTTCGTTGCCAAATAGTCAAACGGAAGACTAATCGAATACATTCGAGATTAGTGCGGCAAATTCAAATACAAATAAGTATAAATTCTAAATAAATTAGAAATATACCTACAATAATTAATACTAACTTGATAATTGTATATTTATGAACTAATTTAATGCGTCCGTAAACATACATATTCAGACACCCCACCAAAATTTTAAGGGTTTCTGCTTGGGGCTACAAAATTCTGAAAAAAATTGATTTATAAAAAACGGGTTTTTCGAGTTTACTTCGAAAACGGGAAAAGCTATCTTTTATAAAATCCGGCTCGTTCAAACCTTACCCTCTCATACTTTTTCTCTTCTACTTCCCCTTCATTTCCCCTCTAC
>CAKNYM010047576.1:75890-108618 GCA_932195095.1 Andricus curvator | reverse complement strand
CAGTGACTTGCTCTTTTATCCCTGTCCACATAAATTTTTCACGTATTCTTCTGTATGTTTTATTAACTCCTTTGTGTCCTCCAATCTTACTTTGATGATTTTCGATTATTATTTGTTCGCGATTTTCTTCTGGAGGGACGCTTACACTTCTATAACAAATTATAATTTCGATATCGATATTGTTAAAGATGTCTTTCATCAGACCTAAAATTTTACCTTTTGGGATTACGTCTGTCAAATCTCCTTGATTTGAGATTCTAAAAGATTTAATGTTTTCTCGTACTAATGCTACATATAAATTGTGTAATCCGATTCTTAAATTTTCTTCTCGCATCTGATCAAAGTGGTTGTGTTTAATAATTACTGTATAAATTGTATAACGGCCTCTAGGGGTTATTATGACCTGGCCTAGTTTAGGCCGTTTTTCTTTGATTTCTTGTGGGTCAATGGCTCCTATATCTATCAGTAATCGTCCTATTGAGGTGCTGAATTCACAATCAGCTGAAAGAAAATGTACGTAATTTCCCCTCAAATAAGTTAAATTTTCCCTGCAGCTAGTTATCCTAGGCAGGATATCTTGCTTGGGATACAGAGTGTACATTTCTGGCAACGCAGGCTGTACGCTAGTGATAGGCGTGCGTGTGTAGTCAGTCTCAGGTAGGACTACTGTAGGTTCGGCAATATACGGCTCTTGTGGATTCATTTCCACACGTCGAGGCCTGTGCTTTTCATTTCTGGTCATTGGACTTTCTGGGATTTTTAAATTATCCATAGTTGATTTCTGAAATGGTGTTGATAGGGCTTGTGGCAACCCACAACTTGAGGGATGGTATGTTGCTAAGATATCGGGGGTAGAAGAGCATTCTGTCTGAGGGGCAAAAGTTACGCTCTTGCGTTGCCTGTTTTCAGGCAACGTTTTCGTAGAGGGAATATTTTTTTCCGTGGAAGAATTTGAGCTATTGTTGCTCTCCTTGTTGCTAGAATTCTCCATTCCGAGTTCCTTCAGTTCATTTTCTGCCCAATTTATTACTGAATCTATTCTCCGAGCTAGTTCAGTTTCGCTCTCAGGCTCCATCTCTTCAATTGCTCCAAGAAGTTGTGAGTCTGTTTCTCCTTCTGAGACAGCAGTGACCCCTAGGTAAGGTCTTGCGTTTTCTTCAGCTTCCCTCTCGTTTACCCAATCCTTGTGAGTCCGCAAGGATTCATTAAACTGAGAGAATGAATCTTGCAACTCTTCTCTAGTTACTTTTGTGCTATTAAGGTCATTTCTTTCTCCTAGTTGTTCATCGTTTTGTTCTTCATCTGATGAACTTTCCTCACCGTCACTCGGTGGAGGACTCACAGTTATAATGGGTCCAGTCTGCTCTTCTTCTTCGGTCTTATTTTCTTCGCTTTCATTTTTGAAAAATTCCGGAAATTTTTCTGGAGCTTTAGGAGGGGCATTCATGGGAAGGTTGTGAGCTGGAAAGGCTGCTAATGGTATATCTAGACTGGGTAGAACGCTGCGTTTCTTTCTTAGTATGGGGGGGATATGGTTATAGGTCTCGTCAGAATTGTCCTCTGAATCGGTACTAGAATCTCGATAGTTAGGTCTGGGTTGATTCCTTTCTTCCTCCACTCTACGTCGGAGCAAACGTTTACCTATAGTGCTTTCATTTAAACTACTAGAAGGTTTGGAAAATGAATCATTAGGTTGAATATTGTCTTTTGATTTTTGATTTTTGGTTCGTTGGATAAACGTTCGAACGTTGGTTAGTTGGACGTTGCATTATTGAAGTAGAAGGCTGTAAATTATCGGTTTTGGCTCTTGGATTGATGCTCATGGGTCTAGTTAAAGGCTTTGCTGATTGCTCTCTGCCCTGTTTAGGTTGTCGGGTCTGCATTGGCAACAACCTGGCAGGCTTTTCCTTACATTCTTCTTCACTTTTTTCTGATGGGCTTTCTAAAATCGGGTTCCTAGAAAGTGCGTCAGCATTAGTATTTAATTTTCCAGGCTTATATTTAAAGGAATATTCGTAGTCTCTTAATTTCAATCGCCAACGAATTAAACGTTGTCCAGGGTCCTTTACTGAATCTATCCATTTTAAAGGTTCATGATCACTAACCAGTGTGAATTCCTTTCCGTAAATATAGGGGCGGTACTGTTGTACTGCATATAAAACTGATAAGCATTCTTTCTCGGTTAACACGTCATGAAAATATGAGATAGGAAGGTCTATTCCCTCCTTTTCCTGGCTCAGTACTGCACCTACGGCGTAGCCTGAGGCATCTGTTGTTATGGTGAATGGTTTTTGAAAGTCTGGATACTGTAAAATAGGACTTTCACATAAGGCTTGTCTTAAATCTTTGAAACTTTTCTCTTCATCAGGTCCCCAATTAAAAGGTACTCCTTTCTTTAGAAGATTCGTTAGCGGTTTCGTTCGCGCTGCAAAATCTTTTATAAACCTTCTGTAATATCCGGCTAGACCTAGAAATTGTTTTATGTTTCTGGGATTTTTGGGTGTTGGGAATTTTTGTACTGCTTCTATCTTTTTAGGGTCGGGCTTTACTCCTTCACTGCTAATTATATGACCAAGATAGTTAATTTCTTTGAACAGGAATTCGCTTTTCTCTGGTTGAATGGAAAGATTTGCTTCTTTTAATCGGTTTAGGAGGCGTCTTACTTTCTTTCCATGTTCTTCTAATGTTTCTGCGTAAATTACTATGTCGTCAAGATAGACAAATAATTCAACACCTTGTAATCCTAGAAGAACTTGGTCCATTAAGCGCTGGAATGTCGCAGGGGAATTCTTCAAACCCATTGGCATTCTGATGTATTCGTAGTGCCCGTTTAAAAATGAAAAAGCAGTCTTTGGTCTATCAGCTGGATTTAATTCTATTTGATGAAATCCGCTGGCTAGATCAAAAACTGTAAAGTATCGTGCCTTTCCTAAATTTCAATTTTTTCGGAATTATTAGCATTGGGGAGCTATAGGGTGACTTGGAGTGACTGATTGCACCTTCCGTCAGCATTCTGTCTATAACGATCTTCGCTTCCTCTTTTTGAACAGGCGAAAATCGGTATGGTCGAACATGGATAGGAACATCGTCAGTTGTATGTATTTTATGATGCACTATATGTGTGGGAGTTAATGTCTCTCCAGTTAAGTGAAAAACATCAGGGTACTGGTGAACTATTTCCTTCACATGCTCTTTTTCTTCTTTGTTTAGATTATCTAGTTCTAGGATCTCAAGAATCGCTTCTACTCTATTTTCTGGGGGTGTGTGTTCCTCGTCCGTAGGGTTATCGTCCAGCTCATCTCCCGGTAATTTATAATATTCAAAAGGGATGATTTCTTGTGGGTCGATTTCTACTTCTAGGTCCTCTTCAGTAGTATTAATCGCGTATACGTGACAATTCCCGTTGGAGTTTGATACAACGGCTTCACCTATTATTAAACCTTCCTCTGTCTTTATTGAGGGTAGATATCCTTTCTTTACTTCACTGTTTAAAACTCTTACGGGAATTACTTGTTTAGTTCTAGCTCTTATACGCACTTTTCCTCGTCCTGTTCCTTTGTAATCATGTATTTGTTCTTGAGCGACCTTCGACTCCTTATCAATAAAAGGTATAGGTTTTGTAGGGTTGGAGTAAGTTACTATCGTATTATGCCAAAACGATATTCCGACCTTCTCTTGACGAAGGTATTCTCGTCCTAGGATTCCGTCTGTATTAATTGGAAAATCAGAGGAAACTACATGAAAAACTACTTTAGAATTTTCTAAAGATAGTTTTAGTGTGCCGATAGTTGAAATTTTGATAGGAGTTATTCCTACAATTTCAATGGAATCGCTTTCTGTTATTAGTAAATCCTCGTTTAAAGAATTTATTTTTATTATGTTAATGTCGGCTCCCGTGTCAACTAGAAATGAAGCTTTTGTTTCCAAAAAGTCTGGTGATGAGAACTCTACAACTGGGGATTCTCGATTGAGTTTTGTGTGATAGATGTTTCGCGTTTCTTTAGGATTCTTACACTCGCCTGACGCTCTTGTTTCTCCTCGCTCGTCGCTGCGTCCGTGCGGCGAGCGGAGTTGTAGTTTAAAGTTTCCTTGTTGGATTGAACGGGAGACTGAGAACGGGGTGGGGTGTTTATTCCTCCCCATGAAGAATTAGAATTTGAATATCCGCTATTCTGCATGGGAGCAGTCGGGTAGTAAGGATAAGGATGATAAGGCATATAAGGATATTGATAATGAGGAATATAGTTTGAAAAATACGAGTTGTTACTATTTGGGAAATTCGAGGCTCCAGGAGAATAAGGGCGTTTTATTATCCCAGGCGGATTCTGCTTTTGATCAGAATCTTTATATGAATCTGGAGTCGTCGTAAAACGTACATGAGGACTAGGACTACCGTCACGTGATCCCGAATAACTGGGTTGAGAATATCTATTTTCGCGATGAAAGTTTGTAGGGTATTGAGGATTCAATTGTTGTCTTGCCTCGTATTCGAGAGCGACTTTCAGGGCACTATCTAGAGTTTGGGGGTTTCGTGCTTCCACCAAACCTGATATACTGTCAGGCAAGGCGCGCTTAAATGCTTCGAGGGCACAGTCATTAAGTGGAGCTAGAAGTTGTGCAACATTTGCATATTTATCCTCAAGTGCGGTTTGAGCTCCTGATTTTAAAAGCACTACTCGATCGAAAAATTCGCTGACACTTTCTTCTCGATTCATTCGTATAGTCGAAATTTCATGTAAATACCATGAATAGGTTTTGCGCGGGGCGAAACGTTGTTTTAAGTGTTTAACTAGATCGTTAATGGTTTCAAAAGTTTTCCCATGGATACTATCTCGGGCCGCCCCTTTTAAACGAGCTAAAACTGCCTTGAGATACTGTTTTTCACAGTTGGCAGGCACGGAAGATTCCCCATTTATGATATCCTGAATGAAATCTCTGACTGGCATATTTTTGCCATCATAGCTAGGGATATTCACAACTCCTTGTTGTACGGCGAAACATTCTGCCATAGACGTCATCATTGCTTCGCTGAGAGTGCGACTAATATCGCCAGTAAACTGAGTTTCGTTTGATTTATTATCAGGCATTTTGCGCGGTTTTTTGTTTAATACTGAGAATGAATTTAGTCAATTATCAAGAAATTCGGGTATTTAAAACTTTGAAAATGTTTATTTCAACAAGGATGAGAATTTATCTCTTCGATTCAGATTGTTGTTCGGGATTAAATCATATATGAATTTGTCAGCTTTATTCTACTTCTCAGCCGTAGGTCGACTTAAGTGAAAACAGTAACAAAAGGGTGCAAATTAATTAATTCGGAAATTTCTAATCTTTTTAGATTTTACATCCTTTTAACACTCAATACTTTATTAGTGTAAATTATTGCAATTTAAAGACAATTTGAAACTGTGGTGTAAAAACTACAGTTCCGAAAAGGCCTAAATTGAGAGAATCTTGGAACTCGACAGTTGTCTCTTTGATTTAAGAATAATTAGAAAGTTTGAATAAGTGACTTTGAATCAATCTACTTATTTTATTACATTATCTAGGAACTCAAATTTTATGCAAAGGTAAAACTTTGGAATGGTCTATTTGAATTGACTCTCTGATCAGAGCTCGATTTATTTAAGATGATGAATTCGTGAAGGAACTTAATATTAAAATTTAAAGTTTTTAAACTATTTATTTCACGTATGGGTTGTAAAAAGGCAATTTCGAGCAAAGATAATTTTAATTCATTTGAAATTTTACTTGTTTATTATTTATTGTATGATTGTCAGCTATTCACTTTTAACAAATGTTGAAACTCAAATATCTTATAAAATGACTCTTTTATAAGCGCGTTATGAGTATACAAGTGAAAACTCAGCTGAAATGATAATTATGTTTCTCGGACGGAATATCACTCGTTACAATGTAAATAAATTGCCTAACCGCATACGCACCCTTATCACTAACAAGCAGTTGTCAGCGTCGTCCAGTGGAGCAAGGTAGTAAAGGTTAGACCACTACACTATGACAAGTAGTAAGTCCAAGAGACTGTGGATTATGAAAGGCTCTGTAGCTACAGTGGGAAACGGTTGTAAAAGAGCTAAATACAATATTATTACAAGGTCGTATGATCTGAGTCGCGTTTAGTTAAAACGCAAATTTGAAATTGAATTGGAAATATACTGCAACTAGTTATTACTTTGATGAATTGAAGTTCGCTACTGGCTCATAATTGCTTCAAATAATCAGAATTGCCTTTTTGAAGTTGTTCAAAGATTGAAGATTTTAATTTAAATAATTTTATAATTCTTTAATAATCCTTTTGATAACAGTTCCACTCGGTTGTGGTTTATTTACGCAATTTCGGACTTGACTTACGAAATTCCAAAACAGAATTTTTATTTTAAAAGGTTGTTAGTTCCCGGAAACGCGATTGTTGAAATTTTGATCTTTGATGATGTTGTTTTAAACCCTTCACTTGTACAATCCTGCTACAAGGAGTACATACAAGGTAAATTCAGGGTATTTCGTAGAATTATTAACGATGGCAGGGCTTGCGAGCACGCGAAGTATACCAACGCCTATCATGCACTTCGAACTTTGCCTTGCCCCGAAGGTGACCGTGCAACGTATCTAAGAAGGACTTATACTCTCGAGTGCCGATGAAATAACTATCTTAAAACTACACTGAAGTTAAATTGTTAATAAGAACACTGAATTTAAACGAAAGTGGAGATCCCACCGCTGCCACCAAATCAGCTGTCACGTCCCGAGCAAAGGCGAGGGTAGGTTGGTAATGGAGTAGATAAGGGAGGTTACAAGGGCTGATTAAATCAGGTTGGTAAAGCCTGACTATATATTTTATTGTGGGGTTCGTTTCCACTTTTTCAATCCAGGGGGATTGCGTTAATTCAGAACAACGGTAATTTATAGGATAATTATTTATTATAATATGAAAGATGAAAGAAGTAATAATACAATTAATGAGTAAAAACTTACACTACCTTCCGGTCCGAAAGGGCAAGAGAAGATTTGTTTGTCGATTGTATCCCCAATACGTTGAAGAATATCGACGGAATTCTTCTGGGTGTTTTAATTGATCTTCACAAAAACTCCGAAGTCAATCTGTACGACGACCGAAAGCCGAAGGGACTTTATTTTCAAAATTGAATTCCACGTTACTATTTCGCGGTGATGTAAAAGCACGCGACTTAGTCAAGGCGGTTCGTAAATTGATGTGGACGGTACAACTGTTCAAACGATAAAGACAACCACCAGGGGTGAGTCTGGGGTTTATATAGGAAAAGGCTTCTTCAAAAGTCACGTACGAATCGCTAAAGTTACGATCGACACGTATAATTCGCCAAAGTTACGATTGGCACGTACAAATCGCTAAACCAGGGGGGTGACACGATTTTCGCTTTTGCATTAGAGGCGCGTGTCAGTTTTGTGAAGAGCGGCGAGTCGTGAAGCATTGTCGCCACCTCCACGACGCCCGGTCTGCCCGTTGTCTGTTATGATTTTGCATATAAAAACTCGTAAAATGTCATACATTTATCGTCTATTTGCCGTATTTTATTTATTTACGGATACATGTGTTATAAAAATGGGGGGCATCGATGTATAGTACCGAACTGTCTATCAGGGTACGACTCAACCCGCTCAAACGGAGTAAAAAAGTGCTTTTTTCCGTTTTAAAAAACGAGGTTGACCGTTGGCAACAAGCAATTAAGCATGACAAAAAGGATTTTATTGTTAAACCTGGAAATGTAGTTTGTGAAGATCACTTTTTAAAGGATCAAATAATTTGGAAAAATTAAAGTTTTAGCTCCGGATGGAATGGTTATGGCGGTAAGTATGAGGATTTGTTTACACCGATGTTCTTTAACCTAAAATAATTGAATGACTCTGACGGTTTCATGACTACATTGATTTTTAAATTTTGATATATTTTTCTTCTTGTAAAACTTTTAGGTTATTGTAATAGTGTGTAACATTATATTTTTATTAGTTTTTGAAATTTTAAGAATATTTTAAAACCCTTACTATCTTTAAGAAAATTGTAAATGTAACATTAATGACAGTTGTGAATTATCGCTGAGTTTCGACATTTATTACCTTAATAGGAACGTAAGTTCTATTATTTCGGTCTTACGATCAAGTTGAATAAAAAAGACATTATTAGATATAATATAAGACTTTATTAGGTATAATTTGCCTGAGAGTGACGAACAGATTGAGGTCGAAACGTTACGAGAATGTAACTTTTTATAATTAAAGTATTGACTCGGAATACTCCTAGTATTTTTTACTCAAATTGATCGTAAGACCGAAATAATAGAACTTACGTTCCTATTGAGGTAACAATTGAATCGATCAAAGAAATATTTCACTTCTTAAAAATTGTTTTAAGAAGTTGTTTATTTTTATCATTTCGACATTTATGTACGATTACATTAATTTATTAATAAATTCAAGTATTAAAGTAAATTACAATTGTAAAATAATGATTTTCTTGTAGTCAGAATAGTAAAAGAAACGTAAATTTAAAAAAACTATAATTTTATGAAAAAGAAAGTCGCGACATTTTGTAAAACGTAGCTTTGTTCAATTGTATATAATAAATTATTATGCTCTGTCTGCATAATAATTGCTATACTTTAATCGTAGTATATTCGTAAATAATTTAAATAATTATATTTATTTAAATAAATTAACCTGGCATTTATTACTCCTATATACCATTCTACTGTCTTTACTCTATATTTAATTTATATCTCCATCTTTTAATTCAATTTTTAAATAAATAAATGACTAAATGTACATTAAAGTTAATAACTTTATTACTGATAATCTTTTATCTATTTCACGATCAATACAATGTACTGAATATTAAAAATGATGATTGTTAAATTTTCTTGTATATTTTTATTATAATGTAATAATAGATTAGGGTCATTCGAGTAATTAAAAAATAGAAAAACAATTTTCTATATTATCATTTCAGAACATTTAGGTTGTTTGTTTTAAACGTTAAAGACGTAATCTTTATATTTTACCATTTCACTCTACTTGACAATTAAAAACCGACATTTCCAGTGTATGTAAGGTATATTTTTTAATCCTAGGTATTTTTTAAATTCTAGAAACAGTTAGTCCTTGCCTAATTCAAGCTAAAAGTTTTTAAATTATCGACAAACGTCCAAAATATTATAAAAACTGCGAAAAATACTAAATCTCCCATGATTCTAATCAGCTTTGATTCAAATGTAGGGCGCCGCGCTAGTGGCGCCAGTGTTTCATTTTCTGCCGTCCTTCACAAAACTGACACAGCGCATTTGTATGGCGAGTCACCCCCCTGGCTAAACTTACGATCGGCACGTACTTGCTCATCCATCATTTATCTGATGATTCAGGTTATTGCCTGTTTTGATTTATATATTAATTGTTGATGGATGATTGATTCTTTTACCCTTTTCTTGCTCTTTCATGACCAGTTTCTTAATTCTAAATAATAGTTGTTTACTTGTTCGATTATAATTAGTTTACATACTAAGATGGTACATAATTAACTTATCCTTTACTTGGAGGATATAACATAAGGTTCTACGTTAGTTTAATTATCCTATCGTTTCTGTGTTATCAATGGTTAAGTAGGTCGGAATGCTCATGGTACTACCTCGCTAATTAGCTCGCGCTCTCCTCCTTATCGACCGTTGCTCATTTATCATTTTTCGAGTGTGGATAATTAGTTGCGGCTGACCACATAAGTCATTACCTACTGTGTTACTTTTACCATTTGGTGTTACGACAAAATTTTTTAATTTAAAAATAAATTGGGGATGTAACAAAGATAGTAAGGGTCTTAAAATATTTTAAAAATTGCAAATACTAATAAAAATATAATTTTACACACTATCACAATAATCTAAAAGTTTGGCAACAAGAAGAATATATCAAACTTTAAAAATCAATGTAGTCATGAAACCGTCAGAGCCATTCGATTATTTTGTGTTAAAGGCCATCTGTGTAAACAATTCGAAATACTGACCGCCATAACCGTTCCATCCGGAGCTAAAACTTCCTTTTTCCAAATTATCTGATCCTTTAAAAAGTGATCTTCACACACTAAATGTCCAGGTTTAACAATAAAGTCCTTTTTGTCACGCTTAATTGCTTGTTGCCAACGTTCAACCTCATTTTTTGGAACGAAGGAAAGCACTTATTTCACCCCGTGTGAGCGGGTTGATTCGTACCCTGATCGACAGTTCGGTGCTATACATCGATGCCCCCCATTTTTATAACACATTTATCCGTAAATGAATCAAATACGGCAAATAGACGATAAAGTTATGACATACGTCACGAGTTTTTATATGCAAAATAATAACAGACAACGGGCAGACCGGGCGTCGCGTCGCAGAGGTGGCGCCAATGTTTCACGACTCGCCGCTCTTCACAAAACTGACACGCGCCTCTAATGCAAAAGCGAAAATCGTGTCACCCCCCTGTTTGCACTAATCCTCTTTACATTTTACAAATTACTTACATTATTTGTCTTCGTGGTATTTATTTGTTATGCATTAATAAATTTGTTTGTATATATATATTTATTATTTACCTGCAATAATTGTGTTCTTTGGATAGAAAATCTAAAAATGTTGTCCATTTATTCCTATCTCCAACAGTTTATTGGATAGTTGTAGAAAATTATCATTTTTATATGTTTACAGAAAATGTTAGATGCCTGTGGCCTTGAAGACCTACAGATTCCGAATTTTTTTATTTGAAATCATTTATTGCAAAATCAAAAATTTCTGTGGTTACAAAATTTCAATTCTTAGCAGATGGCAACTATTTAGTCCCAAATTTTCTACCTGTTTCCTGGAAATTTCCGGCCCTGTCGGTGGGGTCCGCAGTATGGGGGTTAAGGTACTAAATGGACGTTAGAATCTACAAAGGAAAACCTTGGTTATTTTTACGATGGCAATGTTAAAGATTAATCTCTTCTCCCCACAGGCCTGAAAAATAAAGAAGCATCCGATAATGCTATATAAATCTAGCCGAAACTGGTTGAAGCCCATAGTTATCATAAATCAGATAAGCTCTTGAGGGAACCTTCAACTAGGCTGTTTGTTGGTAAAACCAGCTGTGCTTATATTAAACAGAGAAAATCATGTCTATTGCCGCAGTCTAAGAGAGAGTAGTGTCTATTTTGAACCTTAAAGTAATGCAAGTGTAAGCTGAGGGGTACATACTAGAAAAATACTAAGGCTTGTTCGAATCTAGTCTGGAAACAGTATTCAGTGGTATTTCTTTTCACGAAAAATCTTGAAACTTCTTAATGTGTTAGAAAAATTTTTTTTGCTATATTTTGAATATTTTGCAAATCGAGTCTTTATAATCATGTCCGTGAAGTCATTAGAAATGAAAACCAAAACATTTCCCTATCGGCTTGCTTACGCACACAACCCTAGACTCGAAAAGCATCCCCGAAACGGGCAGTGGCGCGGTTTTTTGGTTAATATTTACGGAAGGGTGGATCGAAGAATAAAAATGAATAAGGGTGAAAATATTTAAAATAAAATTTGCAACAACAAAGGTTCTTTACACTTTCGCTGTACAGACCATAGGTCATGCGTATTCAGCTCCAGGAGTGTGGGGGGATGATTTCGCGTATTCCGCGAAATGTACTCGCGCGCTTAGTTTTCAATTCATAACTTTCAAACGGGTAGTTTTTCGACAAATGTGCATATAAGAATATTTGTAGAGCAGAACATTTTTTTTAGAAACAATAAATGTCTTTTGCAATACACCAATTTTGAATATATATTTATTATATAAATTATATATATTTTATATATTATGTATAATATATATTTTAATTAGATTTTTAATAATATTTTTGTTTTTCAATTTTATTTTTTTTATTTTCATTTTTTTTTATTTTTGTTGAATTACATTTTTTTTCAAACTATATTTTAATTATATTTTTATAATATATATTTTGAATATATAATATCTCTTTAAATGAACGAGTGAAATCTCACTGGTTGAAACAGCCAGAAGTGTGTCACTGGCAATCAGTGAGATTTCACTGATTCACTCAGTAAAATTCCGGCATTGGTTTAATCAGTGACGTTCACTGGTTACTCAATACGAGTAGTCATCTGATCGTACGCGTTTTCGTCCATCAGTTGGTTAGGTATTACACTTACCATTCATCGTTTTTGTGCTAACCTTTGCAAAATTATCTTTTTAAAAACGCACTTTAATCTTACAACAATCAATGAGGGCCGGGCTGCAATATAATAGGATATAATATAATGCGTCTAACTGTGGAAAGGCCCATCTTTATGTCAACATGTCGCGTCGCTCAAAGTCAAACCCAAGTGGCCAGGGGCCTCCCTAGTTTTAAAAGAGATATTATATCCCCTCTTATTGCAGCCAGGCCCCAAATATTTCTAACACAAACACTAGTACACAATAAAGTTCGTTTTCATTCGAGAAATGCAAATACCAGATCAGCGACATGCGCGTACCAGATGGCTGGAAGTTCATGTATTGGCCGCGTGGAGCGTTATATCTCTGGTTGAACCTATCATTTGGCATCACTGGTATATTCAGTAAGGCTGTTTTAGTTGTGTCACTTACTGGTTCACCTAGTACAAATCGGAAAATCAGTAGTTCGCCAGTGATAATTTAAAATAGTGATTCAACCTGTGACAATTAAACTGAACATTAAACTGGTTCAGTTTAATAAAGTACGAATGCATTTTTTTTAAGTGCAGCACAGGGATCTCATTTCCAGCCCACCCATTAGGTATTTCAGGTTAGGCCAGATAAATATAAAGTACGAATGCATTTTTTTAAGTGCAGCACAGGGATCTCATTTCCAGCCCACCCATTAGGTATTTCAGGTTAGGTCAGAGAAATCCAAGATGTCTGCACACTGAGGGTCAAACAATAATACTAATTGCATGGGGCGATACTTTATTTTTTTAACAACTTGGAAAAAATAATTTTTAAACATAAGTGTATTTTGATATTCTGTACTATTTTTGAAAATCTGTTCAATTAACTAATAAATTGATAATTTTTGTTCGTAAAAGTTTTATTATTTAAGCGGGTATTTCTATTTGACCGAGATTTTTTCAGGCGTTTTTCAAAAATTCATAAAAAATACAATTGTTAATATTTTTGAATGGAAGATTTTTTATATTTTTAAGCAGATCTTAAACTAAAAAAAAAACATGGTTACCAATTAAAAAAAATAATAGGAGGCGCTGTAGCATTTCAAAAAATGTGTCCCGGAAACGACACCCTCACTTTGCTGACATGATTCAGCTGCTCCAGGTCATCCGAAACAAAAAAATCGAAGAGATTCTTAAAATATACGAGTACGGATATAGCCGGGACTAGAACAAATAAAAAAAATATTAAAAATTGACAAAATGGCGCCCATTTGAAATTTTGTTTGCGAATTTTGACTTTTTTGGGGGTAGTTTTTGACTTGCTAAAAATTCAAAAATCATTATTTTTTATTTATTCTAGCCAAACATCTGCTAAATATATCCTCCAAATTTGAGCATAATCGGTCCAGTGGTTTTGACGGAATCATGTCAGCCATTTAAAAAAATCGTGTTTTGAGAAAAACGACTTGCTCAACATGTAGCGTGACACTGGAAATTCAGACCTAACGCTGAAAGTTTTTCACTAGACCTTGGATACAAATCTATAAATGCTTTCAGAACATCGTATTGGGGAAGTAAAACCTATTTGAGACGAACAATGACTCTATTATACACATTTATGACCTGCCTGCGGTCACAGCCGAGGCGGCCCTCCACAGCTTGCGGCTGAGTACTCTCCGCTCCGCGCAGTTGACCGTGCTGTAGCTTCGTTAAAAAGTCCGAACCAAACAAATCCCTTTGCGTACAAATTCCACATACTATATACTATAAACAAAAAATCGATCTTTTTGGTCCGGTCAAATAGAAATACCCCCTTAAATGAACAGCTTTTGAAAAATACAAAATAATATCTAAATACACTTATGGTTGGTATACGAGTCGATCTGAAAATGGAGAAGAAGAACGTTTAAGAATCGTAAAAGCAGTGGGATATAGTACAAGAAGATATTCGAAGCTCTCCGTATAATATTGCCGAATACCCAGATGTCAAGAACTTTTTGCGTGAAGCAAATACTTCAGTTTTATCAACATTGTATACATTTTTAGATACAGTTAGTGTAGAGGATAAAAAACAGATACTAGAACACTGCAAAAGAAGTTGTGTACATTTTTAGATACAGTTAGTGTAGAGGATAAAAAACAGATACTGGAACATTGCAAAAGAAGTATATGTATAGTCATCGGTCATGCTATATAATTGCAGCAACAAGACCTCGCTCATATCTTTCTTGCGTATTACTGTCTTTGGCGGTATTTTTATTTAGGCACTATCATCATTTCTAAATTTTCGGAAACAAAATTGACCAAGTGCAGGTTCCTTTTATTCTTCCCTCTCTTGTGCCCTTCCTCAGGGCTGATTTTTTGGAAAACCCTGCCAAAATTTGAAAAAGAATTATTACTTTTCCAAATTATACTTTGTTAGATTTTCAACCATGTAGTTGAATTGTCAACAAAATACACCAATTTTTAATGAAAAAGATAAATTTTTAACGAAAATGATGAATTTTCAAAAAAGACGAATTTGCAACAAATAAAGATTTTTCAGTCACGAAAGAAAAAAAAGTTTATCAAAATTGTTGAACTTTGAAGCTGAGAGACAAATTTTCTCTACAAAAGTTGAATTTTCAACTAGAAAATATTCATTTTTTACAATGAAGATTATTTTCAAACATACAGTGTAATTTCAGTCGAAAAAGTGGATGTTTCAAACGAAGAATATAAGTTTTCTACCAAAGCAGACAAATCTTTAAATAAAAATGATAACTTTTCAACGAATAATGGGAAAAATACATATTCAGATTTAGAAAAAAAATTAATTTTAAACCAGAAAGAATGAATTTTCAGCCAAATAATTCAGTGTTCAACCTATAAGATGAACCTTTAACAAAAAAACAAAATATTTAACAAAGTGGGTAAACTTTCAACCTAGTGGTTGCATTTTCAACGAAAAAAAAAACTAATTTTCAACAAAATACTCAAATTTTCAATCAAAAGGATGAATTTTTAACAGACCAATAACTTTTCATTCTGTCAATGTTATAAACAATCAGGAGCACGCTTCAAGCTATCAAGAGTCAGCCTCAGAGGAAGGGCGAAGGAAGATGCGGCTCTGAAAATGAATTTCTTCCTTCCTCCAATGCACTCTCTCCAATTACGAATATTTCAAAGGATTTTATATAATTACCCACGATATCAAGGTATTGTTTACAAAGATGTAAAATTTGTTTGGCACAGTTACATTATTATTATATGTATACAAAATTTACTTATCGTGGGATGAATGCTGTTCTTTTTGTTTTCCGATTCTGGCACTCAACTCACTATTGAAATGTTTATTTTTGTACTGCACTTGTAATCATTTTTCTCAACTAGACGCTATGATTACATTATACTCCACTCTCTCTGTTTTTCTTCAATCATCATTATTGCAGCGCATAAGCGGTTTACTTGCGCCTTACCGTTTTCTTCTTAACTTGAAGTTTTCCGATAGCAGCGTGTGGAACTCTCGCAAGTGTATTGAATATGTTCAAGCGACTAATGGAAAGTCTCCATACTGGTATGTGATATTCAAAAGTATGGAAAAAATTCCATATTTTAGTATGGAAAAATTTCGATTATTTCTTACAGTATAGGTACATTATTACGTGCGGAATATTCATCCTCAAAGTCAAAACGTTTTTAATATTCCCATGATGCACTATCTAACTTCTAATTGACACTAACAGTATCTAAAATTTAACCAACAAAAGAAGATGATGTTTATTCCGAGTAATTTTTTCAACAAAAAACAAGTGGAGTAGGCCTACAGGGGAGACCACAATAAAAAAATGCACCAAAAATTATCTCATGGGTGGGGTAGGAATGAGATCCCAGTGCTGCATTAAAAAAAATAATAATAATAATACTTTCCAAATTTATGTATTGAAAAGTACATTCATTTTTTCTAAAAGAAAGTTTCTGCCCTACAAATGTTCTTTTAGGCATTATTGTCGAAAAACTGCCCGTTTATAAGTTATGAGTCGAAAACTAAGCGCGCGAGTACATTTCGCGGAATACGCGAAAACATCCCTTCCACTCCTGGAGCTGATTACACATGACCTATGTCCTGTACAGCAAAAGTATACAGAACCTTTTTTGTTGAAAATTTTATTTTCAATATTTTCACACCAATTCATTTTTATTCTCCGATGCACCCTTTCGTAAATAATAACAAAAAAGCAGCGCCACTACCCGTTTAGGGGATGTTTTTTCGAGGCTAGGGTTGTATGCATAAGCGAGTCGATGGGGAACTTTTTGGATATTCATTTCTAATGCCTTCATGGACATGATTATGAAAAAAACACTTTCCTATTTTTTTCTGGCATAAAGTCTAATTTTTCCGGACTACCTTAGCAGATTCCCGACAAAAATATCTTTAGGTGTTATTTCAAACAAAGCGAAAAAATAATTATTTAAACAAATACAATGTGAATAAAATTTTTTCAGATTTTTACTGTTCAACATGCAAAAATATTAATTAAAAATATACGTAAAGAAGATAATATTATTAGCCAACTCCCACAATCACTGAATAGTCCAGAAATAATAAATGAAATATTCTTTTCATCCGCTCCATGCTGAGTCCGTGCTACAAATGGATCTGTATACGGATTACCAATTTGTGAAATACGTTTATATAAAACTGTAAACCTTTCCATAATTCTGATCAGCAGACTCAACTCTGCACTCTACATTCCTGACCATGAGTGGTATATTTTCTTCGCAAAGCTTGAAGAGAATGAGGGGTCAGGTTTCAGGTGCAGAGATAGTAATAAAATAATCATTCTAAAATAATTCCCTTTTGTATAAATATTTTCTAAACTCTAAACTGATTAAATGGTAACATCACTAAATAAAAGCCTAAAAAAAATTATGGTAAACTTGGGTCTCCAGGATTTATGGCTTGACTGTTTTGCTTGCTAGCCAGCTGAACAGTCTCCAAATTATTGTCATATTTTTATGATATCCCTCCTTTCGTCCAGAGTTGTTGGACTTAGGAGATCTTTGGAAATGTTGAACACATCTGTTTTTAATATTTCTCCAGCGAAGGCATAGAGTTTGTCAATTTGTCGGAAAGGAAAATAACTCACTTCCCCGAAAGATCAATATTTCTTGTTTAACATATTTATAAATTATTTGAACAACTTTTTCGCCTATGAATCATGAAGAGTTATTATATTTCGAGATTAATTACGCACTTAATGAATTTTAAGAGTCATATTTTTTGTAAAAGACAGTTTGAAATTATTTACACAATTAATATGGGAGAGTGGGGCTAAGCCGACACTTACTTTTTAAAGAAATATATAAACCGTATGAACTTTGTTTTTTTAATAAAAGTGGGTCCTAATGCTCTATTTTTATCGACAGATTTTCGTGGCATTCTGCATGACATGGCACATTTTACGACATAAAAAGTGTTTTCGGTGGTCAAAAGTTTTTTCCGATGGTTGTGGAAAATTGTGTTTTTATTTTGCATGTCATCATCCACTATATTCAAGGTATATTCATCTTACTTTTAAAAAGATGCTGAACATGAAAGTGTTATTAAATTTTGATTTTCGGATCATTTTTAATGTTTTTTTGCCTACAGGATACGGACAGATATACAGAAATACATACAGACATACACGTTTTTGAAAATGGTTTTTTTCTGACTCAGTTGGTCTCAAAACGTTAAGATTTGATAAAAACCGACGAAGTCCAAACTAGAAAATTCTAGTTTTTTCGAATCTCTTACACTGCTATGTCGCTTATTGTTCAGCATTTTATTATCTCAGAACTTATAACCTAATTGTTTAAACAATAATAATTTTTGAAATCATTTTTTCAGTTACGTTATAGATAGTTATTTTTTTCAGACTGGTTTGGTTGGTATAAGAAAATACTTAATAATAAACGACATAGTGTAAGAGCTTCGAAAAAACTAAATATTTAAAATATTAATGAAAATAATAATCTGAATTTAAATAAGTGTAAACTTCTTTCACAAGAAATATCGCTCTTAACATTCATTAACTGCGTCATTAATTCCAGAAAATAATAACTTTTCACGATATAAAGGGAAAAAATGGTTTAAACAAATTTAAATTGTTTAAATGATTGCCAAATAGCCTAAATAAAAAATATTACTCTTAAAATTCGTTAATTGTATTATTAATTCTAGAAAGTACTAACTTTTCACTATTTGTTGGAAAAAATAATTTTAAAAAAAGATGGTACCCTATGATGCAAAAAATCGACAACTTTGGACGACTGTAGCGTGATCCTGCAACCGGGGAAAATGTCTGGCAAGTGTATTTTTGCCTGCTTTTCACAGCTAGATTGTAGAAAATGATATAACTATTCCCCGACCCACTCTAAATAAATTGACACTTTTGGACGTCTGTAGTGCCATTTTGCAACCGGACAAAACCTTTGGCAAGTGTATTTTCGAGTGTTAAGAAGTGAAAATAATTGGTCCTCGAACAGCCAGACAGTAGAAAATTATACACCCTCCCCCTCAAATAATTGTAAATTTTCGATAACTGTAGCGCCATCGTTGAACCGGGCAAAACGTGTCTGGCAAGCGTATTCTCGAGTGTTTTTTTAGTTAAAATATAACTAGTCCTCAAACAGCAAAATGGTGTATAACGGTATACTTTATAAAATCATAACTAGCATTACTAGTAATGCTTTTATAAAGTATCAATAGAGGAAGCATTCCTATTGGTCAATTATTGAGGTTACTCGATTTTTGGAAACCTGGGGGCTTACACGTATAAAATGTACACGTTGGCGGAAAATGACCCATGTAATAAATTTCAATTGTTGCAGCGCATTTATTTTTTGCCATTGAAATTTCGAAAAAACGGATTACTTTTGCATGATTTTCTGCCGTCTGGCTGTTTTTGCAGTGCTTACTTTTACGGAAAAAACTCGAAAATATAGTTGCTTCACGTTTTGTCCTGTTGCAAGATTGCGCTAGAGTAATCCAAAATTGAGAACCAGTTATTTTTACTAAAGAACACTCGAAAATATACTTGCCAGACGGTTTTACGCGTCACAAGATGGCGTTCCATTTAAAATTGCCGATTTTATGAAAGGTGGGTGCATTATTTTACACCATTTTGCTGTTTGAGGACTAGTTATATTTTAACTAAAAAAACACTCGAGAATACGCTTGCCAGACACGTTTTGTCCGGTTCAACGATGGCGCTACATTTGTCGAAAATTTACAATTATTTGAGGGGGAGGGTGTATAATTTTCTACTGTCTGGTTGTTCGAGGACCAATTATTTTCGCTTCTTATCACTCGAAAATACACTTGCCCAACGTTTTTCCCGGTTGCAGGTTCACGCTACAGTCGTCCAAATTTGTCGATTTTTTGCATCATAATATTTGTTATTTAGGCTATTTGGCAATCATTTAAACAATTCACATTTGTTTAAACCATTTTCCCCCTTTAAATCGTGAAAAGTTATTATTTTCTGGAATTAATGACGCAGTTAATGAATGTTAAGAGCGATATTTTTTGTGAAAGAAGTTTACAATTATTTAAAGTCAGATTATTATTTTCATTAATATTTTAAACATTTAGTTTTTTCGAACCTCTTACACTATGTCGTTTATTATTAAGTATTTTCTTATACCAACAAAACCAGTCTGAAAAAAATAACTATCTATAACGTAACTGAAAAAATGATTTCAAAAATTATTATTGTTTAAACAATTAGGTTATAGGTTCTGAGATAATAAAATGCTGAACAATAAGCGACATAGCAGTGTAAGAGATTCGAAAAAACTAGAATTTTCTAGTTTGGACTTCGTCGGTTTTTATCAAATCTTAACGTTTTGAGACCACCTGAGTCAGAAAAAAACCATTTTCAAAAACGTGTATGTCTGTATGTATTTCTGTATATCTGTCCGTATCCTGTAGGCAAAAAAACATTAAAAATGATCCGAAAATCAAAATTTAATAACACTTTCATGTTCAGCATCTTTTTAAAAGTAAGATGAATATACCTTGAATATAGTGGATGATGACATACAAAATAAAAACACCATTTTCCACAACCATCGGAAAAAACTTTTGATCTCCGAAAACACTGCCATTTATTAAAAAAACAAAGTTCACAGGGTTTATATTTTTCTTTAAACAAGTAAGTGTCGGCTTAGCCCCACTCTCCCCTATTAATTGTTTAAATAATTTCAAACTGTCTTTTACAAAAAATATGAATCTTAAAATTCATTAAGTGCGTAATTAATCTCGGAATATAATAACTTTTCATGATTCACAGGCGAAAAAGTTGTTCAAATAATTTCTAAATATGTTAAACAAGAAATATTGATCTTTCGGGGAAGTGAGTTATTTTCCTTTCCGACAAAATGGTAAACTCTATGCCTTCGCTGGAGAGATATTAAAAACAGATGTGTTCAATATTTCCAAAGATCTCCTAAGTCCAACAACTCTGAAAGAAAGGAGGGATATCATAAAAATATGACAATAATTTGGAGACTGTCTAGCTGGCTAGCAAACAAAACTGTCAAGCCATAAATCCTGGAGACCCAAGTTTACCATAATTTTTTTTAGGCTTTTATTTAGTGATGTTACCATTTAATCAGTTTAGAGTTCAGAAAATATTTATACAAAAGTGAATTATTTTAGAATGATTATTTTATTACTATCTCTGCACCTGAAACCTGACCCCTCATTCTCTTCAATCTTTGCGAAGAAAATATTCCACTCATGGTCAGGAATGTAAAGTGCAGAGTTGAGTCTGCTGATCAGAATTATGGAAAGGCTTACAGTTTTATATAAACATATTTCACAAATTGGTAATCCGTATACAGATCCATTTGTAGCACGGAGTCATCATGGAGCGGATGAAAAGAATAGTTCATTTATTATTTCTTGACTATTCAGTGGTTGTGGGAGTTGGCTAATAATATTATCTTCTTTAGGTATGTTTTTAGCTAATATTTTTGCATATTGAACAGTAAAAATCTGAAAAAATGTTATTCACATTGTATTTGTTTAAATAATTATTGTTTCGCTATGTTTGAAATAACACCTAAAGATATTTTGGTCGGGAATGTGCTAAGGTAGTCCGGAAAAATTAGACTTTTTTTCCAGAAAAAAATAGGAAAGTTTTTTTTCATAATCATGTCCATGAAGGCATTAGAAATGAATACCAAAAAAGTTCCTCATCGACTCGCTTATGCATACAACCCTAGCCTCGAAAAACATCCCCTAAACGGGTAGTGGCGCTGCTTTTTTGTTATTATTTACGAAAGGGTGCATCGGAGAATAAAAATCAATTGGTGTGAAAATATTGAAAATGAAATTTGCAACAAAAAAGGTTCTATATACTTTTGCTGTATAGGACATAGGTCATGTGTAATCAGCTCCAGGAGCGGAAGGGATGTTTTCGCGTATTCCGCGAAATGTACTCGCGCGCTTAGTTTTCGACTCATAACTTATAAACGGGCAGTTTTTCGACCATAATGCATAAAAGAACATTTGTAGGGCAGAAACTTTTCTTTTAGAAAAAATGAATGTACTTTTCAATACATAAATTTTGAAAGTATTATTTCTTTATTTGTAATGCAGCACTGGGATGTCATTCCTACTCCACCCATGAGATAGAGTTTTTGGTGCATTTTTTTATTGTGGTCTCCCCTGTAGGCCTACTCCACTTGTTTTTTTGTTGAAAAAATGACTCGGAATAAACATCATCTTCTTTTGTTGGTTAAATTTTAGATACTGTTAGTGTCAATTAGAAGTTAGATAGTGCACCATGGGAATATTAAAAAAGTTTTGACTTTGAGGATGAATATTCCACACGTAATAATGTACCTATACTGTAAGAAAAAATCGAAATTTTTCCATACAAAAATATGGAATTTTTTTCATACTTTTGAATATCACATACCAGTATGGAGACTTTCCATTAGTCGCTTGAACATATTCAATACACTTGCGAGAGTTCCACACGCTGTTATCGGAAAACTTCAAGTCAAGAAGCAAACGGTAAGGCGCAGTAAAGCGCGCATGCGCTGCAATAGTGATGATTGAAGCAGAACGGAGAGAGTGGAGTATAATGGAATCATAGCTTCTAGTTGAGAAAAATGATTACAAGTGCAGTACAAAAATAAAAATTTCAATAGTGAGTTCTTTCTTCATTGAAAACAAGTTCAGTGCCAGAATCAGAAAACAAAAAGAACAGCATTCATCCCACGGTAAGTAAATTTTGTATACATATAATAATAATGTAACTGTTAAATGTTTGTTGTTGTTGTTTAAGGTTCATCTTATAGATTGAAAAATGAATTATTTTGCTGAAAATTCATTCTTTCTGGTTTAAAATTAATTTTTTTTAAATCTGAAAATGTATTTTTCCCATTATTCGTTGAAAAGTCATCATTTTTAATTAAAGATTTGTCTGCTTTGGTAGAAAACTTATATTCTTCGTTTGAAACGTCCTCTTTTTCGACTGAAATTCAACTGTATGGTTGGAAATAATCTTCATTGTAAAAAATGAATATTTTCTGGTTGAAAATGTCATGTGACGAATTGTTGTACCCCGCTCCGTTCCTATTAAAGGAAAATTTTTTTTTTAGTTTTTTTCTTACTCGATGTAATAAACTGACGAAAAATAAAATAAAGGAGGGTAAACCTGGAAATACCATCATGCCCAAACAATATATGCCCTATGCCAGAATTAGGGGCTCATTTAGAGGTAATTTAATATCCAAAAGCCGAATTTTGGGTTCTGCATTTTTTTTAAATGCATGTTACTACCAGCATTAAGTGAAGCTAGCAGTACCATAGGAGAAATATTTGTTACATCAACTTTTTTCTTTCACAGGAATTGATGGCTCATTTGGGACTCTTGCATGACACCCGGCGCAATTTTTCAATAACTACCCCTCTATCACAGAAAAACTACCCTAAACAATATATATACCATTAAACCATTTCCCTTTCAGGGTAGGCGTGACACTACCCGATTCGGGTAGTGTTTCTAGGTTTTTCTTGTAGTTATGAATAACTACAAGTGTGGGCTCACCACACCCACGATGTGCCAACAGCACTCATGTCAGTATTCTTGAATGGTCACCCATCCAATAAATCCAATAAATATGGACTAATCATAAAAGTGAGTACATCAGAATTAAGGGCTCTTTTTAGGTTCTCCAACACCTTCAAAATCAATTTTCCAAAACCATCGCTTAACATTGGAAAACTACCCCTTACCCAAAAGTACTGATAAAGTGCAAGAAAAAGTATTGCGTCAGATTGGAATATTTTCTAGCTGTCCGAAAACGTCAAAAACTTCTCCACAAAAGCCCGAACTATAAACTCTAATCTCGTTACGAAACCGACTTCTAACATTATGTAGGCTCCCCTTTGGACTTCCAGCAAAGTTTAGATCAAATTATAAACGTTTGGTTTAGCATTTCTAAACATATCGTTCAATTTCGAATAGTAAGACTTACAACCGTTTGTTGTTTGCGTTTTGTTTCAAAGGATTGACCTCAGATTTCAGGTGGAATATTTGAACCACTCTTAATATAAATTTCAAAAACATAATCACGAAACTTTTGAACTCTACTGTCTAATAGTTGGATAGACTTGAGGTCTTCATTCAAACATTTTACTACATCAGAAGGATTTAAAAAAGCACGAACAAAAAAGTTTGAAAAAAAAGAACCTATTTCTAATGTTTGTCTTTATATTCAAATAAAATTTCTTACATTCTGAAGCTAAGTGAGCAAATGGAGTAGCGTAGGAATGCATTTTTTTTTTGTAAAGAAATGAGAAGGTAGCCAAAGACCTTAGCAAACAATAAGCTATTTTCTCAACGAAATTACTGCCGATAGAAAACTGCTACAAAAAAACTAGCGGTATTTAAAAAATAAATAACCTGAACCGACCCGCGTGTGTCGAGTCGGACTTGCAGGTTAGCTCGTGAACCCGCTAACCCGTAGTGAACCTTTTTTTGGTTCTTTCAATCTTACATTCACAAAGCGATTCAGGTTTATGAATTAAACTTGGTTTCGTTGGTTGAATTTACGTTTTGCAGTGGGTTTGCGGGCTGAATGCAGGTTGTCAGGTTGATTTTGGGTTAACGATTCAAACCCAAACTAACCCCCACAAAATTCTAACCCCTAACAAAGCACAAAACTCTGATAAACTCACTTTTATGATTAGTGCGTGTTTATTTTCATGGTAGTTCTTCTGTGATATGGGTTGTTTTTGAAAAATTGCGCCGGGTAAAATGCAAAGCTCAAAATTCGGGTTTTGGGTTTTAAAGTAGTCCGGCTATTGGATCGATCAGATGAAAAATCATCAAAATTAGCTTTTTTTGACGGAGAAATATGTCCTCTTTCACATAATGCCTTTTTTAGGGGCCCTTTCCAGGTTAAAATTTGAATTATCGCTGTTTGAAGATGTGTCAAATAACATGGGATCTTATGGAGAGGCCTTTCGCGGGCTACAAAAATGGTTAATTTTGGCTTTAAAACACGTTGAATATTGTTAGGAAAACTGTTTTGGAGACAGCAAATATAATATGAAATTTGAATTACAGCTCATTTGTATTTTAGCTTCCAGGGTATTTGAGCTTAATTTTAGCAAAACATACCGAGGTAAAATATGACGATAACGGTGTGGCGTTGACTAAGGTTGGCAGTATAGCTACTGCTGGACTCGGGAAGCACGCAAAATTTTAAATAATGATTTTGTTGCCGGTTTATTGCAGGTTATGTTTACTTTCTCGACTTTCTCGACATGTGGTTACGCTGCCAACTGCTGAGCGTGAAAAATGACGTTGACTCGAATCGAGTCAAATCAACAATTAAATTTACATTCTATTATTATTTAAAAATATTTTACCTATATTGATCAGCATACATATTGATTACTTAATTTATTAATTGATAAGCTGGTCAAATTTTGGATTTAATTTCAAATTTCAGAAAAACATAATGGACATAGTTTTGACTAGCTTTTCCAGTAGCCGGACTACTTTAAATGAGCCCTAAAGGAGCCCTTAATTCTGGCATAGAGCATATATTGTTTGGGCATGGCGGTACTTCCAGGTTTATCCACCTAACGAATAAGCAATTTCATTCGATTTACTTTGTCACGGTCTTTTAAAGTAAAAACTTTTTTGGTCAAAAAATGAAAGACTATGAGTGACAAGCATACTCTTACATTTCTACGGTCTGTGTATGCTAAAAATTTCTGTTTTTTGTGCTGATTCTTCTTTTATGACAGACTGTGCCAGCGTTTAATTTCAGAAGTTAGGATAAGAAAATGATGACACCTGGAAACTTCAAATAGAAGCTGTTTTTCATCCAAACGATTACTGGGTATATGACCATGGAACCGTTTAAAAACCACTAAAACCAGCAGCTACGACGAACTAAGAAAAGGTTGATGGAAAAGCAAGGGCTTATCTTATTTTAGCAATAAGCCCAACGGAATTATGTCACATCACACATTGCACAACTTCAAACGAGGTATGGAGAAAGCTTGATTGAGGAAGTGAACAAATGTAAAGGTCTTGTCATAAAAGTTACTCTTTTAAAATAATGGCTTCTTACAAAAATGTTTGATGCTGATTTAATGGTTGATCACTTAAATAAGTTTTTCAATACCGTTGATAAACTGAACAAAATGGATATTGCAGCAGCTGATGATTTATTTTCTATTTTGTTATTGTATAGTATCCCTGGCAATTACGTACATTTTCTTTGTGCAATTGAAGCTAGAGATGAACTTCCAGTACCAGAATCATTAAAAATAAAGCTACTCAAGGAGACTGATGCTAAAAAAGGAACAAATGCTGAAAATTCCCAAGGACCATTTTATGTTGGATCTGAATACAGGAAAAATTAACCTTGGTTTAAAAATTCACCAAATGACGGAGGTAGTCCAAAGAATGAAATGTTTTGACCGAATTCACATATGAAAAACTACAAGTATAATTAATGTCAAAAATTTTGACACAAAACAACCGATTGCTGGAAGAAATGAAAACTCAACAACAAAAAACAGCCAACGTAGAAGAAGCTCACGTAACAGTCAACAGATCATGAAATAGAGACAGCAGTAAAAATTTTACACACAATTATTCACAAGATTCCCATGATTCTGAAGTGGAATTTACAGCAGTAATTTTAAAGGACAAACTTCTTCCCCTGAAACTAAATTGTGTCTTGATAGTGGAGCAACTTCCCATATGTATTTGTATTTATTTATGAAAAGTTCCCAGGGCTAAACAGTCCTATAAGAAACAGGTGATACATATTATGTGTCATGATGCAGATGTGTTCTCTGAATTTAATTATGTTAAGGATTAAGACATTCAACTCGCTATGAAGAATACTGCTGAAATTACAGGTAAATTTACAATCCATATTACTGTAGCAAATTGAAATAAACTAACAAAAATAAATTTGGAGAATAATTTGTGCGTACCGAGTGCGTACTCAAGCAGAAATCCAGGATCAACATGGCAAAAGGCTTGCACTTGCACGCAAAAAAACCGTTTATATCTTCTAGAGGAAATCACGGACTCTGCAGCTTGTGTAAATCAGGCCTCTTCAGCGAAGTGAAATTCAGCCGTAAATACTCCGAAGCCACATGTCTCGTTTCTACCACTACGCTTCCTCACTCAGCTGTAAGAGTGAGACTGCAGTTTTCCATGCTGAGTGAGGAGGCGTAGTGGTGGAAACGAGACATCTGGTTTCGGAGTAAATACGACCAAATTTCCCCTCGCTGAAGACCCCTGGTGTAAATTAATCAACTGATTTTAAAACATGGCATCAGTGATACGTTCATCTAAACGAAGCTGATCAAAAAATATTTCTTGAATGCAAGATAATAGGAATTCCAACTAAACTCAAGAAAGAAGCAAATATTTCTGAAACTTCTGTTCTTGGTAAGCAAACAAAAAACTCCATTACCAAAATATTTAAACTCAAGAAGTAAAAATTTGCTAGACCTTATACACTCAGACGTCTGCGGGTCAATGCGAGTGCAGTCAATTGGTGGTGCAAAATACTTCGTTACTTTCATTGATGACAAATAGCGTTGGTTAGAAGCACATTTTCTACAGACAAAAGGAGAAGTTAAAGATTAAAATTTTTAATTTATTGCATTCGTAGAAATACAAACTGGAAGGAAAATCAAAATCTTGAGAACTGATAACGGTTTGGAGTATTGTGGTCATGATTTTTCAAAGGAGTTAGAATTAGCTGGTTTAAAGACAGAACGGATTGTAGAATATACACCAAAACAAAACGGAGTTGCTGAACGCATGAATAGAACTCTCGTAGAAATGGTTAAGTGTTTATCACTTCAATCATATCTACCACCAAGTTTTTGGCTGACGCTATAACGGCGGCTACCTGTATTAGGAATCTATTTACAACAAGAGAACTAGATACAGTAACTCCTATGGAGTTTGGCATGATTCAAAACCTGATGTGTTGCTTCTACGAACTTTTGACAGCCAAGAATTTGCTCTTGATAAATCGCCAACAATAGGAAAATATGATCCATGATATACTAAATGCATTTTTGTGGCGTACTCCAGCGAATCTAAAGCATATCGCTTGTGGAACCCAACACCTAAGTAGGTAATCATGAGTCGTGACGTAATAAGCATAGAGAACTCTAGTAAAGTCGACGAATTTGATAATAACGACAGTACCACGAAATTCGACGTTTTTCTTAGTAACGGTCATAAAGTAGAAGAAATTCGAGCTGAAGATGAAAGAAAAATTGAACCTGAAATTTATTTTGAAGCTGAAGAAGGAGAATATTTTCAAGAACCACACCGAGAAGACGAAAATCAAAACTTACACGAATCTCAAAGAGAAGATCAAAATTCAGATGTAAAAGAACCACGACGAGAAAACGAAAATTCAGAACGAAATCCTATTTCAATCATAAGAGACCCTGGACGACACAAAATAGTCAGGACAGGTAATAAAGGATGACCAAAGTGACAATATAATATTGTCAAAGAAAGACATCAAGCACAACTAGTGTACGATGAATTTGCAGATCCAACCCTGAGCAATGTCAGGGTCGCATGTCCAGGAATGGAAGAAAGAATTAGAACTTGAAATTGATGCATTAATTGAAAGCAAAGCATGGATTTCAGTTAAACCTTCGGAAACAGAAAAGTAATGGGTTGCAAATGCCTTCTTACAACAAAATTCAAATCTGAGGGAAGCAGCGATAGAAGAAAAGCAAGATCAGTTGCAAAAGGATGCTCCCAACAACATGGGATAGACTATCAAGAGTTAATTTTCCTACAGCTAGACATAGCTCGATTAGAATTATAATTGCTCTTTTCACAGAATTAATTCTTGTTTGGTATCAAATGGAGATACCACGCTGAAAACACCAGTTCTCGTAAGATCACTGAAGTTAAGCATTGTTGGGCGCGGTTAGTACTTGGATGGGTGACCGTTCAGTAATACTGCGTGCTGTTGGCCCGTGTTGGGTGTGGTGGGCCCACATTGGTAGTAAATATCCACCTAGAAACACTACCCGAATCGGGTAGTGAGGCAATGAACTTTCGAGTTCGAACTGCTAATCAATTTTTTTTTTTTTTTTGTATCAAATGGACGTTTTAATGGCTTATATAAATGAAGACTTGGAAAAAGAGATGTGTATGGAACAAGCAAAAGGTTTCGTCAAACCAGGTGCTGATAATTTGGTATGTTTACTAAAAAAATCTCTTTATCGTTTAAAGCAGTCTGGAAACCTCCAATTTTTGCGGCCGCTGGGTATGGATAACAGCGGTAAAATACGAACTCCAAAATAGACCATGATCCTAATTTTGTACCTACAGCATCATCGTAGAAGATTTCAGACATCGGATTAAATTAACTTATAACATCCTCATCTCATCAGTGACTTGACTTAGTCCGTGGCTATGATAAAAAACCGGATTCACCCGAGAACAAGTTAAAAAAAATATAATAATAAATGAATAATAATAGTTTCACCCGAGAACAAGGTAAAAAAAAATAATTCCAGTTGCGTCGGGATTGGTTGCTTTAAGTAACCATGATCGTAGCTTCCGGAGCCTACAACTTCTCATATAATTATTATTATTATTATATGATTATTATTTTTTCGCTTAGCTTGTTCTCGGGATTCTTCAACCCGGTTTTTCATCATAGCCACGGACTAAGTCAAATGACTGATGAGGATGTTAAAAGTTAATTTAATACGATGTCTGAAAGCTTCTGTGATGATGTTGTAGGTACAAAATTAGGAGCATGGTGTAGTTTGGAGTTCGCATTTTTCCGCTGTTATCCGTACAAAGCGGCCGCGAGCATTACAGGTGACAACAGTCGCCTCTGGATGCTTTCTTAGAGCCACCGTCTGCCGCTCCACAAGTTTTTAGTCACTTGCTTCCTGATGGTCTAGACAATTTCTCACAATGTGGGAGGTGTTTAATAAAACTGCCTTCTGAGCTGCTGCCAGTACCCTACTGACTCCTAAATGTTCAAGATATACAGTGCATCTTACGTGCACATTGCCTGTAGCCGAAATCACAATAGGATGAATAGATGCATGTTTCACATTCCTCCATATTGTCTTTACTTCATGCCTTAGCTCGCTATACCTAAAGATCTTGGTTGTATAGGTTGCCTTCAAATTTCGGTTAAGTGGCAAGCAATGTCGATGATGCAGATTCTTCCACCTTTTTTTTCGCGTATCACGATGTCGGGTCGATTGGCTCGGATGTAACGATCCGCCTGGATAGTAACATCACAATATAAGATGTAATCTTCGTTTTCTAAAACGGGCACTGGAATGTATTTATAGAAAGGCATCCATTCTGTTAAGAGTGCTAGGTTTAGGGCAAGTTGTGGATGTATAATGCCCGCCACATCATTATTTCTGTGCGTATATTCTCTTTGAGCCATTACGCGACAACCATCAATAATGTGCTCGATGGATTCGTTGGTATCTCCACATACTCGGCACCGGTCAACCACGTCTTGATGTCACACATGTTTGCGATAATTTCTGTTGCTGACGACCCTGTCCTGAATCGCAATGACAAATCCTTCCGTTTCTGGATACAGGACGTCCTTTTCAGCCAAATATTGGATGCCTCACTATCCACTTCATATTGATCTAAGGTTTTGCGATGCTCGTCGTGGATGGCTTTCTGTCTCCACTGCGTTTCTAATTTCTCTATGGTTTCTGCCCTGATATTCAAGGCCTCCTCTGAGGACAAATTCAAGGGCGCATATTCAAGATCCGCTTTACAGATGGTGTTGTAAAGCGTAACATTTCGCTTGCTGTTAAAATAGTTTCGCAACTGTATAACTGGCGACTTAAACAGTTTCGTGACATCTAGAACGCCCCTACCCCCTCTATGTCGTGGTAGAACTACCCTTTTCAATCGCCGAATTACTGTGGTGCATTCGGTGCTTCGTCATTTCTACGCGGATGATTCTGTTTAATCGTTCGAGGTCGGTGTTTAACCATTTAATGAGCTCAAAGGAGTACGTGAGGACAGGGATGGCATAGGTTTTGATTGTCCTGATCTTTTTTTCTGAGTTGAGAGAACTATTCAGAACCAGACTGAGTCTTGTAGTGAAGGCAGTCGTTAGGTTTTTCTTAACTATCGTGTGCTGAATACTCTTAGATTCGAGAATACCCAGGTATTTATATGACTCAGCCTCAGCCATTGCCTCGATGTCATTCTCGAAATTGTTCTCTAGTTCTGCGGTTCCTAATTCTCCTGTGGTTAAATGCACTGTTCTGCATTTATCCAGTCCGACCTCCATGTGGATATCATTGGAAAACTGCTTTGTGACATCGAACACTTGCTGCAGTTTGGTCCGAACTAGCGTATAGCTTCAGGTCATCCATGTATAGAAGATGGGTCACTTGATGACCATCCTCGTTATCATGTATTCGGAACCCATGAGACATGCTATTTAGTGTTTTGCTCAATGGGTTCAACGCTAAACCGAACCACAGTGCACTAAAGGAGTCTCCTTGAAAGATACCCGTCGTGATGCGTGCTAATCTAGTTATCCTTGGTTGTCCATGATCGAAATATTTGATTCTTGTACCCCAAAACATCATCGCACGACTTAGAAAGTCGATGATGCGTGGGCAGATTTGGTATATTTTTAAGAATTCAAACAAATAGTCATATGGTACGGAAGGAAACGCTTGCTTGTAGTCAATGTATGCCATGGGCAAGTTTCTTTGATGTTTACGAGCTTGCGTCATGGCAACAGCGTCTATGGTGACTAGATCTTTTCTGCCCTGCAAGTTTTTACAACATCCTTTTTGTTCTTCTGTTAGGATGTCATTCTCCTCGCAGTGAGAATATACCTTATCTGCAATGATGGCTGTAAGGCATTTATAAATTGTTGGAAGGCAGGCTATCGGTCTAAATTCAGATGGATTTTGAGCTTCTGGTTTTTTAGGCAACATATACGTAGTACCCTTGAACATAAAGCCTATGATTTATGAATTTTATAATTCTGATATAAATAGCATAACAATTTTAGCAACAGAGCCAAATTTGGACAAAAGGCTTATCTTAAAAATGATTGATGTACAATAAGAAAAAATATTTGTCAATTTTAGAACAGACATCCAAGGTCTTAGCAGTATTTATAAAAACTTCATCTCACATATAATAATTCTATAAAAAGTCACTGAATTGACTGATTTAATTCGAACCGAACTTCTCGAATTGAGCTCTGACTGGTACTCTGGCTGACTGTAGTAACTACTGAACTCTAAGCACTAACTACTGGAAGCCTGGTGGTCCACCTGTAGTTTTTATATTTGAAGGTATTTGTCGGAACAACTCCAGAAATCTGTTCTAACTCTTTCAGTTTAGCTTCGACTGGACAGACGGTCTCAAGTATCTAGTACCTCTTTTTCACCTGCTTCTTCTCTTTCTGTTATACGCTTAGCTACAGGGTGCAAGTATTGAGGATGTGCAGTTGTACGGGTGGCGCCACGGTGGTGCCTAACAGCAATTTTGTAATGCGTCAATCGGCTAGTCTCTGTGCAATCAGATGAGAAAAAGTGTGAAAATAGTGAAAGTTTTAAAATAGTTGAGTGAAAATCAAAATTACAGAAAAAAGCTAAATAGCAATGGCTTCAAAAATAAGTAATAACATAATATTATCCAAAAAAATGTGATGTAAGTGTTCTAAAAAATGTGAATATTACAGATGGATTTGTGTTTGAGAACAGGTTTTGAGTCGGTCAAGCATAAAATTAATTATACACTGTCGAATATCGAAAAAGAGAAACAATTGGCTGAAACTAACGTAATTAAAGTTGAGGAATTAAAGTCCAATGGCATGTTCAGAATATGCAGCGTCGTTATAAGGCAGGCATCAATAAGTGCACCAGCGTACAAAGCGAAACTTGATGTATGTTATTTTTTTTAATTCATTTAATTTATTTGTTTATTTAAAATTTATTAAACATTTTATTT
>CAKNYM010047576.1:46834-70890 GCA_932195095.1 Andricus curvator | reverse complement strand
CTCTCCCTCTCTCCCTCTCGATATGTTACATTTTTTGTTTGTTTCAACCACTGTTGATCCGAAAATGCAACTTGCATGACTTATAAAGCACATTTATGTCTTCTTTTGATACAAAAATAAAGAACACGTATTTTGAAAAACGCGATTGTAGTTTTTTTAGTTTAAAAAAAAGTCAAATAAATTCTTTTCTCAACGTCAATTTTTGCATTTGCAATTGCATGTTAGAAATAATGTCAGACCGTGAAACATTGAATTAGTTTATTAGGACCATAGGTATGGAATTTTCAAGAAAATGTTACCAAAACTTTAATGTCCCATACGGAATATTCTTGTTATCATCTGACATATATAATTTTAAAAAAAGGTTAAGCAGCCACCGCAGGGTTCCACTGAGAGCAACTGCCATCTATGAAATTGACACCTGTTCCCAGTAGAACCGCGGTAGATCACGCCTGTGGCCACGTCTCACGACCGTGAGATGGGTGGTCACAGGTTACGACGAAATCACAACGACAGGCCCGGCAAAACCCTCGTGTGTCTTGAGGACACGAAGCGACCCAAGGATGACAGAAAGACAGCTTTCTGCATCCATCTCGCAAGTGCCTTGGCATATTTTTAGCACGAGGGTATGGCTTCAAGGTTACGAACCAGTGATAGTTTAGCATCTCTGAAAGCACCGTTCACAATGACAATTACTTTAACCGAATATTTTGGATACAGTTGTTGCTGCTCCCTTTCAAGGTCTTGATACGTTTCCTCCTTTTCCTTCTCCTTGGCAGTGATGTTGTAGTCCGCTGGAGCCGAGAATTCGATCACGAATACCGTTCGTTTCTGGAAGTCTTGGAGAACGATACCAGGCCTTAAGTGTGCAATAGAGACTTCTGCCTGAGAATCATAGCTCCAGAAAATTTGGCACTTCCCGTTTTGGACAGATGACTCTATCTGCCTCGGACAGTTCAGCAGGGCAGGGTCGCGGTCAACACCGTCAGAGCGATAAAGATGGTAATAAAGCACTCTTGGGGCCTCATTATGTCCGTAGAGATACGTTGTTCCCGCGTAATTAGACCATCCGGATAATATGTGTTCTAGGTACTCAGCGTGTACACGACACGCTCTGCACCTATCGCTGAGAACATCATGACGTAAAATGTGGTCACGGTATACTAAGGTGGAAATAACATCGTCCAGGTATGCGAAAATGAAATCCTTTGTACCTGAAAGTCCTGATGATGTGAGGAAAGCAAAAGTTTGCTTCTTCGACAAGGAATTTGTTAACCTCTGCTTTCTTTACTTCGACTTTTAGAAGTGAGGCATCTAGATGGAGTAATGAACTTTCCTCACTTCTGATTTTAAAATTCAGGCCAAGGGTCTCGGCTGCCTGCTCCGCGGCTTTGTAGAGGAACACTCCTTTGCCATTCATCTCGTGTTTTCTGACCATTTTTAGGAGATCTTTGCCATTTGCAACGACGTAAGCTGCACTTAGAACAATTTTTTTTGTGAAGACATTGAAGATTCAGAAGTCCGCGTCCGCCTTCACGGCGTGAGATTTATAATCGCGTAACGGACGAATTAATGTGCAAGCTCTGATTCATATGCATGACCTTACGCGTGGCGATATCAAGGGCCGCAAGCTCGTTCTTCGTCCATTGAACCATCCCAAACGAGTAGAAAAGAACCGGGACGGCAAGCATGTTAGTCGCAGGTACCTTATTCAATGCCGACACATTTGAAGACCCCCTCTGTCGAAGAAGATACTTGTATCTGCTTCGGAGAGATTCCTTCAGATTAATCTTGGCACACTTTTCCAATCCAAAGTCCATACCAATCTCTCCTGTGTACTCCTTGACGATATTTAAAGCAAGTTGAAGTCTGCTTGTACCAGAAGCATAGGTCTTCAGGTCTTCCATATAAAATACATGAGTAATCTTATGCTCGCGATGATTAACGTCGCTGCAGATGTTAGCAGGAGAATTGACAAATTTTGACAAAGGTTTTTTTTTTCGGTTTCGATTCCTTTGAAATCGAACCGAAGGGCCTATTAAAAGCCACCGGAAGCGACGGATGGTCCCGAAGGAATTACCCTCCAAGCGGAGGCGTCAAAACCCTGCCGAAAGCTGAATGGCACCTGGGTGAGTTTTCCTAAACGGTGACTTTGGGATACCACGTGACCTCTCAGAGTATGCAGCTTTATCCTTGCATGCGGCGCTCTACAAGGACGGACGAACCCTTTCCCTAGCTGCTCGTGGTAACAACAATGACAAAACCAAACCACCAAAAAATTGTAGATGCGGTTCAAAACGATTGAACGCGCTGATCACCCGACCATGGGTCGTCAGAAAACCAAACCACCAAAAAATTGTAGATGCGGTTCAAAACGATTGAACGCGCTGATCACCCGACCATGGGTCGTCAGACAGTGCCGATCACGATAGAGTTCGGTGTGCTGAAAGTAATTTAGATGGAAACACGACGACGGACCGGCGAAACGCCCACATTAAGTGGACGAATGAATACAAGGATGACTTGCTAGACTGCTACGATGTCAGAACTATCCCTGTTCACGGAGGCTTTATGGCGCGTATACACTCTCTGTGGTGTCAGAAACATCGAGACCTTCAACACGTTTCGCAACAATCATTGCGAAATCAAGTCTTCTACCTCTCGAAAAAAGGGATATGTACGCTGAGCGCTTCGCCAACCGCTGTATGAACAAGCCGCAGACGAAAAGGAGGAAGCGTCATTAAGATCAAGCGCGGAAAGCAGGCACTTCCTGAGAGTTCATCGCGATTTCAGGAAAACAAGGAAAATTAATGTCCAGGCTCCTTCTAAGCCCCAAGACCTGGCTGAATCGGATATCTCCCTTCGTGAGGATATCCGAGAAGGGATCGACCTCTGGACCATCAATTGTTCAGTTTATGGTGCTGCGAGAGCTTTGGCTAATTGAAATCGTAGGCTAAAACAGATGATATATTAAAAGACCAACAGATGCTTCCATCAACTGAACAAGAAGATTGGCTGGGCAAGACAGAGTGAGTCCCGTGTTCAGTGTGTGATTGACACTGAACAAGTAAAAGCTGCTGACACTTAAGCAGCATATTCTTGACAAAATACGGATGGTATCTGATGCAAGGAGGAGAATACAAAAGAGGGAGGTATGGGTCAGGGAAAATCAATATTTTCTCGCTGACCCATCGCGCTTTTCAGCGATCTCCCTGTTTCTGTCAAAAATCCACCGAAGCCCAACGAGGTAGAGACTTTTTGGAGAGAGGTATACACGATTCGAAAACACTCGAGTTGAAAGAAGATACTCAATATCATTTGCTTCAAGGGGTTTTGCGACAACCTCATAACGTCTGAGGAAGAATATCCATCAACCACTGCCGGAGAGGTGAAGAAAGCACTCAAGGGCACGAAGAACTTTTCCGCTGCAGGTCCAGATTGTATCAAGAAATTTTGGTGGAAGAAGTTTACTTCTACACACCAACATCTGGAGCGCATATTCACCTCTTATTTAAAGTCAGAAACACCCAATCCGCAGTGGCTGGTGTTAGGACTCACTGTACACCAACCGAAAAAGTGAACTTGTCCAGCCAGGAGAATAACAGGCCAATAATTTGTTTGAACACACTGTATAAAATCTTTACAGCTCTTTCTAAAGACCATGATTGTTCGAAGAATTGAGCCTATTTGGAGAGAGATGTATGAACAACGTGGCTCGAAAAAAGGTGTAACAGGCTGCCGAAAGAACCTGCTAATTGACAGGTGCGTCTTCAAAGACGCAGCAGCCTATCAGCGTCTCCTGTCAATGGCCTGGATTGACTACCAGAAAGCTGTTGATTCAACCTTTCATAGACTTATCATCTGTCATGTGGAAATTATCGTGTGACAACGAACGTCATCTTCCAGAGGGGCATCTTTCAGGGCGATACCATGAGCCCTCTGCTCTTTTGCATCACACTTCTGCCTCTATCTTTTGCACCACGCAATTCTCCTGAAAACCTCTGCAGCGACAATAATCATCGCGAGCATAAGGTTACTCATGTCTTCTGTATGGATGACCTGAATACCTATGCTTCTGGTGCAAGCAAACTTCAACTTGCTTTAATATCGTCAAGGAGTATACAGGAGAGATTGATATGGACTTTAGATTCGACAAGTGTGCCAAGATTATTCTGAAGAAAGGAAAGCTTATTGGCGTTTCCCATGACCTGAGCTTGTGGATCTAAGTGTTATTAGACATCTTGACAATGGTGAGACCTATACATACCTGGGCGTGCCTCAAAGCGGTATTCAGGACGTAAAATCAGTGAAGGAGTTTCTCTGAAGCAGATACAAGTATCTTCTTCGACAGATTTGGTCTTCAAATCTGTCGGCGTTGAACAAGGTCACTGTGAATAACATGCTGGCCGTCCCGGTTCTACTCTACTCGTTGGGGGTGGTTCAATGGACGAAGAACGCGTAAGATCATGCATATAAATAAGAGTTGGTATATCAATTCGTCCGTTCCGCGATTATACATCTCAGGCCGTGAAGGCGGACGCGGACTTCTGAATCCTTAATGTCTTTACAACCGAGACCCTTGGCTTGAATTTTAACGTCAGAAGTGAGGAAAGTGCATTACTTCATCTAGATGCCACACTTTCTAAAAGCAGAGCTTAAAAAATTTCGCCAACAGCTACTCTACAAGAAAATGCACGGAAACTTTCACAGAAATGTAGAAAATCTGTCCTTGTCGAAGGAGCAGACTTTTGCTTTCCTCAGATCATCCGTACTTAATTCAGGTACAGAAGGTTTCATTTTCGGTTGCCCAGACGGTTGTCATCTCCACTTTGGTATACCGTAACCTTATTTTACGTCAAGAAGCCAAGACTGCAAGCCTTTTTTAATTAATGTAGGGAATATGTTTTCATCTCATGCAGCTTTAAATGCTTTGAATTGTTTCATTACCCATCTAATTTTGAAATGAGCGACAATATGACTGGCTACTTTCCAATCTTCCCTTCTGGCTCTAAAAGTTGATCCTCCTGTGCGGTATGACTCATGGGCAGCTTCTCAGTCGTGTACTCTAACTATGAGCCCGTGAAGTGTATTCTCATTAGTTACCCTAAGATTTCGTTAGTCGTGTCAGCCATTTCGCCCGACGGCACAATTAATCCCCTCAGGTGACATGATGAGTTACTCCGTAAGCCACTCTGGAGTCAGTTGATTTAGGGTTGCTATACCTTTGAGCCTCAGGTCTATCGGCTGCCAAGGAGAAGCATATCTGCCTATGATCCGATTGGGACGTATCTCACGATGCATGCCATCCCTTGAACATTTCACTAATATTTATCAAACATAAGGTCAAATCTATGACCTCGAGACGTCTAGGCGTCACGAAGGTGATTGATTCAATAAAGTTAAATGAGTTGATAAAAGGTAATCCAATAAAAAATCACCCCTGTGGTTGGTGTCCTTACTACGCCAAGTTGAATGATGTTCGTTAGCATCATATCCGATGAGCAATGGCCATCCTTTAACACAGCAGTAGTCCACCAGAATTCTCCACTCTGCCTATGGTGGAGGGTCCTGGGAGTTAAATGGTAGGTACGCTGAGCAAATCACCATAGATTGGCGCTTGCCTTTTTATTGGTGCTCGATCTTTATTACCACCAAGTCTCTAGAACCAAACTTTGGTAATCTAATAAATTTAATACTACCTCTGACATAAAGTCCTGCCCTGGGTGTTTCGACAGACCTGTCACAAATTACTAACCCGATTTTTATTACTTAAGCCTGTAACGGTCGCCTTGTAGGACCAATGTTCTTGTAATAAGGCAAAAGTCGTTTGTTCCGCTGTGAAACGTCTGCTTGAGATAGCATACGCTCTTTTCGCGTGGTGAAGGTTGATCTAGGTAAAATCCAGACTCGAAGAGGGCCATCTAGTGTTCATTTTAGCTTCTAGATGTCTTCTCGATAGCCTCCGAAAACAGATCCGGAGCCCTGTACTCGTTTGTAACTTTGATTTTTGAGAGGATCTTCATGTCGATCCTCTTCAACCCATAGTGGGGCCTGCAATCATTCTTCTTGAGCCATTTTCAGGTGACTTTGAAGGGCCCAGCTAGAAGAGTCTGTTCGATCTCTCAGCTGCACCGTCTTCTGCTCCGTGACTTCATTCGGTTTGCTGCTATTAGAATGGGGCCTCTTTGGTAGCTGGTTGTTACTTCCGATTGATTTAACAATTGGCTTCTCAATCCCTTCTCAGCAGCTCCCGATAATTTAGCTCGTCGTGGTTTTACCGTTTGGTTTGACTCCCCGGCACCAGCACCGTGCGTAGGTCCACCTAAGTCCATTCCTCCCGCTACGTCAGGGATACTCCCAGACGGTTGCCCTTTTAGAGATTCTGAAGTATGCTCTCAGGCTTCTTCGGTAATTTCCATCTTCTTGGGAGAAGTTCCTTTTTCCAAAGGGGTCGTTGCCGAATCCCCCTGGGTGTTTTGTTTTTGATTTGGGAAAGAACTCAGTTTGTTCCCACAAGTAGCTAGGGAAATATTTGGTTAATCCCTACAGAGCCCCGCTTGTAGAGATGAGGCAGTGTTACTCTCAGAGGTCGCCCGTTATCCCAGAGACACCGTTTTAAGATACCATTCCGTGGTATCATTCATCATTCGGCAAGGTAGTTTACGCCTTGGATTGGGTGTTTTTCCTTCGGGATCTTCCCTGGACCATTGTCCGCGATTGATTATTTAGCTTTTTAAACATATGCAGCAGAAATCCTCGGTACAGGGATTTTTGTAAACCTATATTTATTCACCTGAAAGGAGGATTGGCGCGCGAAAAATTCGCGGCCCCCTAGTTATAAATGAAAATATAACTATAAAACATTTTTTCATTTTTCTAGATATGTACTCATATAACGGAGTATTGTTGAAAATTTTGTACAAATCGGTTTTAGTGTAAACTGCAGGTCGTCTGAATTACTAAAAAATCAAATTTTTTCAACCAAAAGTTCAAAATTTAGAAAAATAATTGGTTAATCAGAATTTCCTAAAAATTATCGTGAGTCTTTTCTGGCAGAAGCATATTTAAATCTTTGATTCAATCGGTAGAATTGTGTGTTCTCCAGGTGTTAATAAATGATTAAAAAGTCGATTTTTTGTATAAACAGTAAAATATATCTAAAAATAATTGACGAATATCTTTAAAAATGGCACTGGATCTTCATCTAGTCAATTTTTCCTGAAATTTGTAGACGAATCGGTTGGAAATTGTTGGCGCAGAAGTTCTTTTTTAGCGATTTTGCACTGATTTGAAAAGGTTTGATGCAAATCGTTCGAAGAATTGACTGAGATATCCAATACATGTACGATTACTAACGTTCTTTAGAAAAAGATATTCGCCCTTTTTAGGGTCTCGTAGGAAACCCTTATGCAGTCGGTAAAATGGCTGTCCGTCCGTTACCACGCCTAGCGCGAAAACTATTAGGTCTACCGACTTCATTTTTTGCATGGAGATGTGTTTCAAGTGTCTAATGCGATAAAAAATACTGAGAACCCTGAGTTAAATGCTCATCATAGCGTGGCACGGCAAGTACTTGACTGTATTCATCGAAGGAAAAAACTTCCCAAAATCGGCTGACCGCTTTAAACCAGCCTACATCTTGTAGGAAAATGACGAAGAACGATAACGACTAGCTCTGAAAGCACCTACAAGTGCTTGGACCTCGGCTAAATCCATCGCAAAAACGCATCGTCTTGCTCCCTAGTTCATTCTATCTCTTACAATATTAATTTTTTGTTTGTACAAAAAAAGCTATCATTGTAAACTCTCGTTGTAGGGAAATTGTGAATGCTTAGACGTAATAACGTCTAAAGGCACTGCAATCTAATATACTCCCAAAAGCCAATGTAAGACCCACGCTACCACTGCCTAAGTGTACAGCATGGTGCCTGAAAAAAGACGCCTCCCAGCAATACTTAAAAAAAAACCAATCAACTCAACCCACAAAGTCAAAAGAGACCAAAACTTGGAAGAGGTTATTCACTAGCTTTCGCGAAAAATACAAAAATTTCCACCTTTAGTCTTCAAAGTGACGGGTCGGGACGGGAAAGTTCCACGAGGGTACACCTCCAAAGATTTACAAGGAGACATTTATCATTTCAAAAATCCAGATTGAAGGTAGAATCTCTTAGAAACAGATAGGGGTACACATTTTTAATATGCACGTATGTTGCAGCACAGGCAAAAACCACTAAGGCACAGCATCTAGAAATGATGGCAGCGAGGAATGCTGAATTGCGATCCCATGCAGCATTGTGACTTCATAAACATGACGATGCACTGAGTTTAATTTTTTTCGCAATAAAGCCGAAACTAAATGTTTTCAAATTAACTATTCACAAAAGGAGTACCACAGAACGATCTTCACACAACGGTATAGTCATCTTAGAACACACCATATGCCATATATGGACAGGAGAGGGCCCTGGGGCCGTATTCTCGAGCTTGTATGAAACTTGTCTCTGCATTCGCGATGTTCTGATTGGCTGTTTCTATTCGAATTTTATTTTCGATTTGTCTGTAATCTATTTCATCTCGTTTCAGCGTTCCGTATACGAACAAATAGTAGAATAGCTATTTGCGAGTGTGAAACTTGCAGCATGAGCTGGAGGCTCTAATCACTTGTCGGAGGTTAATGCACGACTAGCAATTGTCAGTGCGTATGTGGATCACACCCTGTTCTTTGCAACAACCTTTCGAGAAAATTGCTCAGCAATTTTTCACACTTTTTCACCAAATTTCCGATCCCGCGCGGTTTTTCAGCAAAATTCGTGTATAATTTTTGAAAGTAATTTTTAAGGATATTTTTATTTGCCGGCATGCATAGTTACTTATCTCTAAATTATGCATGCGTATCCATTGCGCCGATACGAAAATATATGTGTATCCAAGTGCGCATACGCCAATAATATTCTCACACAGTCTGTTGGATTAAAGCATTTGGAATGGAAGGTTCTAATGTGTCCCCTAAGGGCTTTCATTTTCCTTGTACCTCTCCCCTATTAAACGAACAATCAAGAACAACGGCTTCAAGTACTTAGAGAACCTTTTTCGTTAGAGGTACCAGCGTCACGACTCTCTGGAAATTAGCACTCTCTTGATAAGCTAGTGTTCACCGCGTGGATCTCTGAGGCTTTTCCAGAGTGCGAGGCGGGAATCGAACCTGCAAGCATACGGAGTGGGTCTAAAGCTCATGCCTTTAAAGCTCATGCATTTAGGGCTGGAACGCGAACGTTCACGCTCACGCTTACATGACGCAGTTTGGAACGCATTTTTGAATTATGCTGAGTGGAAGCGCACCAGCAAAACTCGACGCGATCTCACTCTGGCAATCGCCGCAAGGATGGAGACGGAAGGTGGCGAACGTTAGGATTAAAAATTATGAGTTTCATGAAGAAATTAATAATCAAATATTCATGTTCAAACATTTTAATTCTTATTCTTAAGAAATTTTGTAAACAAATACTAACATCGTCAACTTTTTTCACAGAAAATTTGAGGTTTTTCACTAATTCTGATTAAAATCTATTGTTTTAAGACGTTAGAGAATTTTATTAAAAGTAATTTTTTTCTCTTTCAAGAAATTCGCAAATGTGAAATGTATAACGTATATAATGATATTTTACATTAATAATTTGATATTGAACATCCGTCAAACATTTTATTTAAAAATGTTTTTTTTTACATTTTTTCGCATACAGTTCAGATATTGTTCATTTCTTTACTTCTTTACATCCTGAAATGTAGTTTATAAAAAAATGATAATGCTTGACATAAATAATTATATATTAAACACCAGTTACATAAAAGAATCTATTATTAAAAGAATGTATTTTACAATTCCTGTTTTAGCGGATTTCCACATCATTTGAATATCATTTGGTTTCCACATTTTTGTATGGGCTCTAAAGAGTGTACCTACCCGCTTCGTTCGCCTACCTGCGTAATACATTTTAGTACACCTAGGTTAAATTGAAGATTATTTGTTGGAAATTCTTTGTCATTTTAGCAGATTTCCCGACCATTTCGAGACTTGTGGCTATCATATTTTTCATTATCTCTCCTAAGTCTGCCTATCCGCCTCGTTTGCCTATTAAATAGTTCTATTTCCATTAGGTTCCTATTCGTTCCTCGACCTTCGTCTCAACATGCGCTCTGGCAATAAAAGACTTGCAAGTATCTTTTTTAAATATAAATCGTTTGTACAGCTTTTCCCGTAAGCGGCTACAACATTTGGCAGGCACCAGTTTTTTATTTGGAAATCCCCTTCTTTCAATTTCTCCATTACAGAAAAATACTAGAATTCAAATGATATAAACGTAAATGAAAGTTAGGAGTCAATTTCTTGTTCTATAAACAACATTTCTAAACAATTATCTGCCTAAGTTATTTGCGATTGAATAGTAATTGTTTCGATAACAAAATGGACCAAACATTACTAGTAGATGACACCCACTTGTTATATTTGGTCATCGGATAACAATTTATAATGGTTTAAACAATTTCAATTAACACATGCACCATTTGATTATTTGTAAACTTAGTAACTTAATTCTTTGAACATAATCAACTCTACATAATTAATTTTCTAATTTTACTACGAGGCATGTGTAAAGATGAACAATTTTATAAATAATTACTTCGTAAATTCCTAGTAGAAGGAATACTGTTTATACACTCCTTAATATTATTAAGAGTTGTTGAAAGTAATTGAAAAAAGAGTTCTTACTTTACTCTATCAATTTAAATCAGTGAGATGTCACTAATTTTCAGTGAAAATCCTTAATGATTGAAATCACTGACCCATTTCTAACTGATTTAAATTTAGAGATTAATTTTAAATATTAAATTAAATTTTTGACAATTTTAAATTTAAATAAATTCAAATTTTTAAATGAATTATAAATTTAGTAATTAATTTGCAAGAATGAAGTTGTATGTTTACAAATAACAGTATGGTGGTGTTCAACCTTCGAGCGCTCGCGCCTTTTGAAATCACACCAGCGCTCGCAAGGCGACAGTTTGGCCGCCCTTAGTTTTCGGAGTATTTTTTTTCGGTTTTACTAGTTTTTTCTTTTATGTATCAAGGGAAAATAAGTGTAGGAACATCTCGCAGACGATTCAACATAATAAATATACAGTAGGGTACACCTCCTGGTAGTGACTTATCTCAAAATGTACAATGCCCAATATTTGACCGGCCGTTACAGGTCGGTGATTTTTCATACATACAGCACTGACTTCCATCACGTGGCGCCTGCTGCGTCTTTGCGCGCGTGCGCCTACCTATCACGGTCATTGGAGAAGTTTGCGAATGGGGACTACTGCCCTTCGAGGATTTCGATGCGACGAGTCCCGATGCGACAGGTCCTACTGTATTTGAAAACTGCATTACAAGCATAAGAATCAAAATTAAAAAAAAAAAAAAAAATTTCAAAATGTGACGTCTTATTATCTCTAGAGAGAGCATACCTAGAGGGGGAACCATCCAATGACCCGATTTTCAAATGGCGAGCATTTTTCTAAAAAGGCGCCCAATTTGCCGTCCACGCGAGCGTTCGAAGGTTAAATTGTTAATTTCACCATACTATACTATATTGTTTAACGAACTATACTTTCTGAACAATTATAAATTGTTAACGAATGACTGAAAAAAAAGAACTGGGTGTCAGTCCCTAGTAATTTTTTGTCGTTTCCATTATGAAAACAGTTGTTACTCCAACAAAAAAAGCTGATACAGATAATTGTTCTTTAAACTTGTTCTTAGAGTAGCAAATTATGTATGAACTATTATAAATTTAGTTTAAAAACTTTTTAAGCTTACAAAGTTTTAAATTTTATCTGATTTCAACCTGCAATTTTAAGTAGGGATAGTAGAAAATTATGACGTTTATGTATTACATTCCAAGAAAATATATTTGTTCAGCAATAAGTTTGTTAATAATTAAAACTTGTTTTATTTTAGTGTTTAGGTGACCAGCAGTCAGCCTTAGTTGGTCAAATGTGCTTTGAACTTGGAAAAACAAAAAGCACGTATGGAACTGGCTGTTTCCTTCTATATAATACAGGAACAGCGGTAAGAAAAAAAATTTAATTGAACTCTTTACCTTCCGTCTGTAAAATATGTGGATTTTTTTCCATATTTTATTTGTATATTTTTTTATTTTAATGCAGCTCTAGCTTTATTTGATTTAATATATGGGTAATTCTCCGCATAAAGATCACTTTCGATTCCCCGTGTAATATCTTTGTGAATATTTATTGAATTTCTGTATAATTTGGTAAAATTCATCGTTTTGATAATACGGACGAAAAACATAAGACCAACACAGATTTTTTGACCCGAATAATATATTAAACAAGGATTAAATACTTGAAAAAATGCCCTTTCCTTGTTCTCCACTTACAAATTGCTAAGTTTGAGGAGAATTTTCGAAACCAAGGGTAATAAAGTATAATTTTTCACTGGTATATGTCTCGAAAACTATTATTCTCCTATATAGATTTTTATTTTGTCGCACTTAAAGATAAGAGAATTTTGAGTTGAAAAGTTTCCCCCTAATTTTTTTCCTGGAACGTGTAAGGACAGTATGACGAGTTTTTGACGATTTTTGTGTATTATTTTAACCAGTATTAATGTAATTCTTTAATAAATAAGTCTAAGTATTACATCTGTGTATGAACCGATGGTAACATTTAAAAGATTTATATTTAAACTAACATAAAACGTGTTAAACTATAGCGTATTTTTATTATGTGTCATTACACGCTTTCGGTAAATTGGACACTTTTCGGGAAAATATATCAATTGTAACCTAGTACATCTTTAAAGGAATTAATAGTGAATAATTCTTCTAAAGGACTTTTAATTTATTCTTTTAAACAAGTACAATCAATGTTTTGTTGTTGTTTGACATTACACGTCCTGTAATCGCACGTCACAGAATTCAAAGTCAGGGTTGAAACACAAACAGCTTAACCATGTGTCTTATGATTGTTTATTGAACAAAGCATTCTATTAACATTATTCTATTCTGAAATACTTAAAATTGTTAAGGAATGAAATATCTAATGCATTTCGTCATGGAAAAGTTCGATGGTAAAGATTAATAATAATTTGGTGCCTCGCTGCATGAGCTGTGATCCGGCTCTGAGCTGTCACTTTCGACCCTTTCGACTACGTGTATTTCAGTGTTTCGTGTGATGAAGTCTGTTTTTTTGATAAGTTAATTAATTCATTATATCATTAGGAGAAGAAAATATATTACTTAAATGTAGTTTGTAGCCATTTTTAAAACCTCGAACAAATTATAACCTTCAAAATCCGTTTTGTTCTTCTTAGAACTGATTGTATTTCTAATCTGACATTTTATAGTTCAGACTTATAAGATCAATGTAATTTACTTTGATATTTTTAGTTTTCATTTATTTTCTTCTTCTTATCCTTTTAGAAAATAATGTTAAAACATTCGAACTTTTAACAAATGTTTACGGTACTTCCTTTTATAGATTATGTGAGTTTTGCAAAGAAATATTTATGTCACGAAGTACTACAAGGAGACCGCACATGTGGCAAATTGAGGAATTACGATTCCTATAGTAGCAGACGACAATTTAGTTACAAATTTTCTCTGAAGAGGCGCTCTCATCTGGGAAGAAATCTCGCTATGGAGAAAATCGGAGGAAAGGTGATCGCCAAATGGCGCCAGGTGAAATACATGGTGTGCGGTCTCCTTGTAGTACTTCGTGATTTATGTAAATTCAGTATTGGTCAACTGAATAAAAAAAGGACGAAAACGTTGGCAAAGAAATAAAGAGGCGTACGAAAAAAACAAATCCGTGCTTTAGAGACGTATTCCTCTGCTGGAAGCCTTATTAGACTAAAAGAATGTACTGACATATGTGAGTATACGTGAAAACATAATTTATGTTTTGGGAGCGTTTGAAATTTATTTATTTATGTTTTTCGATTTCAATAAATTATAGTGTTTCTTAACAAAAATTTATTAATAATTATGAAATCCTTTCTTGAATCTTAGAGTACTAGGAACTTCATTCGTCCAGCTTATCACATTTGCATGCAGCGACCATTCGTATAAAAAAAATTATTTTCAAATTTTTAATCCACTATACTGGATAAGCTATTTTGAGTTTAAAAATTGTATTATTATATTCGGATTCAGCGACCTAAAAACCTTAGGATACGCATTTTTATAAAATGGTGACTGTTTTGAAAATTTTGAGCCGCCATATTGGATCAGCCATCTTGAATTTTGAAATTCTGCTATAAAATTTGGAATCAGCGACCCGAAAAACTTTAGAATACTCACTTCGATAGAAGTCAGTCCATGAATCCTAATTCTAAAAGAGAAACGATAACTCTGTCAAAAAATTGTTTAAAAAAATTGAAAAAAATATTTTTAAGCTCAAATATTTTAATAATTGCTTATTCTAGCACCAATGAATAGGCGTCATACATAAAACCTGTTTCAGAATATTTTTGCAACAAAAGTTGCTTCTATCAAAAGTGACCTTAATACAGAGAATCACCCATATGTGACCGTCGTCCGCGAAGAAAGGGATCTAATGCGGAAAAAATAGAATTTTAGTTTTTTACACCAATCGATTGTTTTTTATTTGCTCTTTCATAATAAAAAATATTATTTCTATATCTAAAAAATTCGAATTGTTATTAACTGCAAAGTGGGGCTCTCTTATGGAGTTCCTGTGTTGGACCGTCTCTTCATTCGCTCTTCTTGTAAAATGAAGCTACCGCGCGTTGGGTCCTTTTCTTCGCGGATGTTTACATATTTTTTATCACATCTGTATAAAAAGGTCGAGTTTCGATCCCTGTAAAGCATATTAAAGATGTATTTTTTAACACGATTATAAACTGACTTTTATACGCATGCTCGACGATGCATGAATTTTCTCTGAAAAATCTGTGATTTGTTGCCCTGGTAGGATTTTCTGATAGAAAATTGTTTCCGAAGGTATCCATTTGTTGCTATTTTTCATTCCGAGATCTTCATCCGATTATATTGGAAAATTTCTGACAGAAGATTAATATCAGATTTTATGAAAAAATGGAATTAATTTAATTTACAATTGATTCAAAAGTTATTTTTACGATTTTGAATATTTCAGTGAACATTGGTCAACATTTCTAATAACACGACGACGAGAAGACATCCATTTTTCTTGTTATCGCTCGAAACTCCAGAATTTTGTTTTTCGTTGGGGGCATTATCCCTTGAATCTCCGAACAGGGCTTCATCCCTGAAATCCAGTTTTCAATTTACATTAGTTTGGATTCAATTATGTTAAATGTGAATAACTTTTTGTTTTTGCTGCTCTCTCAAATAGACTTTTCTACACAATCGTGGTAAAAAATAGTGTGGGCTACTTGTGCTGAAGACCAGGCAATGATACCTTTGCGCGTGAGCAGCTCTGTTAAGCAGTTTCTAGTTTCCAGCACTTGTTGCACAAAGTGCTATTAAATACAAGTTTTTATACCTGATATTAGAAACTGCAGGTAAGATAGAAACCGAAAAGAACATTATTTTTAGATTGTGGATTCAAACCATGGATTATTGACAACTGTTGCGTATCAGTTAGGACCTCAATCACCTCCTGTCTATGCATTGGAAGGATCCATAGCAATTGCAGGAGCACTTATACAATGGTTGAAAGACAATATGAGAATATTGTCCAATGTAAAAGACTGCGAATCTACGGCTGAACAGTCTCCGAATGACAATCGAATTGTGTTTGTCCCAGCATTTACGGGACTGTATGCACCGTATTGGCGAAAAGATGCACGTAGGTCAGTATTTTTTTTTGTACTGACATTGTGATTTTTTAAATTGTTAAATGAAAAAATATTTGATATTTGCGAAAAGCACAATATTGTGAACATTGTAGACAACTTGCAAGTATCAGTTTTATATTATTACCTATAGTTTAAGTACAGGTTTAGAAATTGATTTCCACTTGAAATCCAGAATCGACCATTTTTTCATACCACCGCGCTGTAGGGTAGAATCCTCGCAACGTGGCCGAAACCCGAAAATTAAATTTCATTGTAGGGTTAACGATGCAAGACTAGGAGACTTTCGTGTAGGACATTTATATTACAATGTTTAGCACAATATCTAACACTAGCATAACATTCCGTTGACAATTATTAATACAAATACAAAAGAAGCTTGTTATGATTTACGGCGGGAAAGCATACCGGGAAGAAAAATAGAGGTGGAAGCTGATGAGAAAGTGAAAGCAAGAATAAGACAGCAATTAGATAATTAAGCATTTATTGCCACTTCAATAGGTTGAAACGATCAGCAGGCAGTGGCACTGAGTTGGAGATCGGCGTGAAAGGTGTAAGATCTCCGGGCTGGTCAATGTTCGAGATTTGTCCTGAAAAGGACCGGTACAGGGTATCCTGGAGGTCGTCCACAATATTAAAAAAATTAAAAATCGCAGATCCAATATGGCGCACTAGAATTATCAAAAATGTTTATAATTTGATCGGACTGTTCATATTAACGTTTTTCGGGTCTTTTAATTGAAATCTGATGTTGGATTTTCAAAATTCAATATGGCGGACGTGAATTATTACAAATGTTTGTAAAGAAAATCACGGCAGGCATAAAAATCCTCTTCGTTCTGTAAAAAGACATTATCCGTCATAAACTTCAGACAAAAAGGATAGGAAAATATGCATCGAATGTTATGCCAAAAAAAAAGAGGAAGGAAACAAATATATTGTGTAAGGATTGCGGGAACGTTCCGCTTTGTGTCACACCTTGCTTTCAAAGGTACCATCAGTAGGTAAAATTAACATCGCTAATGTTCCTTACATGCAATTCCAGTAGCCGTATGTTTACAAAAAATATGCAAGAACCAAAAAAAATTACAAACTGAAATTAAAAAAAAGAGTCAATAACCGCCGCATCCTCGTTTGGTGACTGTGGGTTCGGCTGATCGCGGCAATTTATAAGAAATTAAGAACTATTCACACTATAACTCACCCCCATACTACCATTCTTATAATTTGTTTACTTAAAATTTGTTATGCTACATTGGATATATTACATTTTTACTTTAACAATTTCAAAAACATACGTATGGATAATCCGATAAAGTTCTAAGCATTTTTGATAATTTTGGTCCGCCATATTTGATCCGCCAGTTTGGTATTTAAAATTAAACCCCAGATTTCGATTGAGCAACCCGAAAAACCCAAGTATCACCCATTTTATCCAGTTTTGAACATTTTTAATAATTCATGTCCGCCATACTGAATCCACCATTTTGAATTTGAAAAATCCAACATCAGATTTGAAATCAGAGATCCCAAAAACCTAAGTATCATGAATTTGATCAATGCCCGAACATTTTTAATAATTCATGTCCGCCATATTGAGTTCGATGTTTTGAATTTCAAAAATCCAACATCATATTTGAAATCGACGACCCCAAAAACTTAAGTATCACCAATTTTATCAATGGTCCAAACATGTATAATAATTTATGTCCGCCATATTGGATCCGCCATTTTGAATTTTGAAAATCCAACATCAGATTTGAATTCAGCGACCCGAAAAACCCTAACATACTCCAGCACAATTAAATCGGATCACGTTAAATAATTTTATTTTAAAATGCTCACATATGTGTCATGATGAAAAGAAACAACTTTTTTTCCCATATATGTGTCACTGACAGTGCAGGAGTTGAGCGAAGATTTTTAAATACAATTAATAAGAGTGATTGGCCTGTAGGCTGGTGGGTTCCCCTGGTCTCGTTTTTTGTGCAGCATATACGTAAGTATTTTACAAAAACGTTGGCGCATTTAATCAAAGCGCGCTGCCTTAGAGAGATATAATAAAAACCCGGTTAAACAACCACCGCAGGCTTCCACTGCGAACGACTGCCATCTAAAAATGACCCCGACTCCCAGTAGAACCGCGGTGAATCACACCCATGGCCACGTCTCACGACCCTGAGATGGGTGGCCACAGGGCACGACGAAATCAGAAAGACAGGCCGGCGAAACCCTCGTGTGTCTTAAGGACACGAAATGACCGAAGGATGACAGGTTTCTGCATCCATCTCGCAAGTGCCCTGGCATATTTTTGGCACACGGGTATGGCTTCAAGGTTACGAACCAGTGATGGTTTCACACCTCCGAGAGCACCGATCGCAAGGATAATTACTTCAACCGAATATTTTGGGTACAGTCGTTGCAACTCACTTCTAAGATCTTGATACTTCTTCACCTTTTCCTTCACCTGGGCAGTGATGTTGTAGTCGGCCGGAGCCGAGAATTCGATCAAGAATATAGTTCGTTTCTCGAAGTCTTGGAGATCGATGTCAGGCTTCGAGTGTGCAAAGGAGGCTGCTTTCCGAAAATCGTAGTTCCAGATTTGGTACTTCTCGTTTTGGATAATTGACTATCTTCTTCGGAGCGTTGGGCAGGGCAGGGTCGCGGCCAACACCGTAAGAGCGACAAAGGCGGTAATAAAACACTCGCAGGGCCGCATTGTGTGTGTAGAGATACGTCGTTCCCACGTGAGTGGGTCACCTGGACAGTATGTGTTCTAGGTAGTCAGCGTGTGCATGGCACGTTCGGCTCCTATCGCTGGGAACTTTTTGATGTAAAATACGGTCACGGTATACTAAGGTGGAAATGACATCGTCCTGGCATGTGGAACTAAAACCCTCTGTACCTGAATTAAGTCCTGATGATCTGAGGAAAGAAAATGTTTGCTCCTTCGACAAGGACTGACTTTCTACATTTCTGTGAAAGTTTCCGTGCATTTTCTTGACGAGTACCTGTTGGCGAAATTTTTTAACCTCTGCTCTCTTCACTTCCGCTTTTAGAAGTGAGGCATCTAGATAAACTCACTTCTGATGTTAAAATTCAGGCCAAGGGTCTCTGCAGCCTTCTACGCGGCTTTGTAAAGGAACTCTCCTTTGCCAATCATCTCGTATTTCCTGACTATTTTTAGGAGAGAATCTTTGCCATTTGTAACGATGTAAGCTGTACTCAGAACAGTCAGGTTTTGAAGACATTGGAGATTCAGAAATCCGTGTTCGCCTTGGCATCGAAAGGTGTATAATCGCGGAACGGACGCTGATAGCTGCTTCGGAGAGTCTCCTTCATTGCTGTTACGTCCTTAACGCGGCTTTGAAGCACGCCCAGGTATGTATAGGTCTCTCCAGTGTCAAGATGTCTAATAGCACGTATATCCACAAGCTCAGGGTCATCGTAAACGCCAGTAATCTTTCCATTCTTCAGATTAATCTTGGCACACTTGTTCAATAAAAAGTCGATACCAATCTCTCATGTGTACTCGTTGACGATATTTAAAGCTAGTGAAATTTGCTTGCACCACAAACATAGATCGTCAGGTCATCCGTATGAAATACGTGAGTGAGCATATGCTCGCGATGGTTAGTGCTGCTGCTGAAGTATCCAGGATAATTGCGTAGTGCGAGATATAGAGGCAGAAGAGTGATGCAAAAGAGCAGAGGGCTCATTGTATCGCCCTGGAAGACGCCCCTCTGGAAGGTGACGTTGTTCGTTGTCACACAATAATTTCCAGATGAGTTAGTAAATCTAGTTTTCCAAAGGGGCATCAATCTCTCTATGCATTAATGATGAACTATGTATATGAATGAACCTTCAAGCTTTCCAACAGACAGAAGATGAGTCTATGAGAGGTTGAATCGAAAGCTTTCTGGTAGTCAATCCAGGTCGTTGATCTGGCCGTTGATCTGGTAGTCAATCCAGGCTGATGCGTCTTTAGAGACGCATCCGTCAATTAGCAGGTTCTCTCGGTAGCCTGCTACACCTTTTTTCGAGCCACGCTGTTCGTACACCTCTCTCCACACAGGCTCAATTCTTCGAACAATCTTGTCGTTTAGGACAGCTGTAAAGATCTTATACAGCATGTTCACCAGCTACTGCGGAATGGGCATTTCCGACTTAAAATAAGAGGTGAATTTGCGGGCCAGATGTTGGTATGTAGAAGTAAACTTCTTCCACCAGAAGTTCTTGATACCATCTGGTCCTGCAGCGGAAAAGTTCTTCGGGGGCCCAAAGTGCTTTTTTCATCTCTTCGGCAGTTATTGATGGACTCTCCTCCTCAGATGTTATGAGGTTGTAAATTTTTTGGTTGTTGAAATATTTACAAAAAAATGGTTTGGGAAGTCGAGCGAATTTTGAGCAAGCGAAACCCGTCAGTGAGAAAGTTGTCCAGGAGGTTTCAAAGAAGTTTTCTGGAAACTTTTGGCTGAATTGAAATAATGAATGAAAACTGAATTAAAAGTAAAGAATCTCTACATGTTTCCTTTCTTTCATCCCGCTTTTCCTCTGTCTGACCTCTATTTGTAGACATACCTGCATATACTTTCTGATTTTTGTTCATCCAAAAATAATCGTTAATAATAATAATAATAATAATTGACCTAGTTATTATCCGAATCGAGGCGACGATCAGGCAATGACCCCGGAAAACGCGAGAACATCGTTTCAAATGTTCGGACCAACTCAGGAGGGACATCCTTACCTGTTGGCAAAGTAGGTCACCTTCGCGAAGAGGATTCATGCAGAGGTTACATGAACGTTGGGTCAATATGAACCCGGAATATGCTCATAAAACGCCTCAATATTGAAGAAATCAGGTATCCTTTTTGCGCAAAAACAGATATGAAGCTCCTTATCTAGAAGAGCAACATCCTCCAGCGAACATACCACCCGTTCCAGCAAGACCACCTTTGCAGATAGCTGATAATGCCAACATGAGAAGTAGGAGAACAAAAATTCACCAAAAAGTCTTTCTCAGGATGGACAAATTAGCTGAAGCTAATACTGCTTTCCCCGATTTGCTCCCCGAACATGATAATCTCTGGACTCTGAACTATGCAGTTTACGAGAAGGCGGTCTTCCTGCTTAGCGAAAATAGAAGTAACGATACTTCAGTACGCCTGAGTAAGACTCGCGAGCGTATTGCACAGCTTCAGTTTCAAATTGAAACGGCGAGACGGCATGCATCAAATGTTCGGTGCGTGATTAGCTACATAACATCAAATAAAAAATTCACTCCAAAAGTGATGGCACTTGCTCGAAACTTAAGGAAAGCAAATCACACGCTGAACAAGTGTAAACTGTTGACCGTCAAGCAGCACTGGGCGCAAAAAATAAAATCTCTTTCAACAGCGAAAGAGCGCCTAGAAGGGTGAGTAAAGTGGATTCATGAAAATTCCACCGTTTCTGCTCATCCTTTCCGTCTGTTCAATAAAACGTCTTGTGCCGTTGAAAATCCGTCTATTCGGGAAGAGATTCAAGTCTTCTGGGAGCAAGTATATGGAGATTTAAGCGGGACAAAAGACTCTCAATAACAAGAAGGAATAAGGATAGGAAAAAGTCCAGGGGTCTTTCTTTAAATCACAACGGTCAAAATACGTATAAAAAGGAGACTGTAATTCCGCAATTTTCCTTTCAGCGACGAATTTTACATTTTTGTAGGTAATCATGATCTTTTCTGAAAAAATACGTACGATTCAACAACTAGAACAACTCAGGAACTACTAATTATGGTTTGAACTAAAGAAAAGACTCTACTGCGACCACGTGGTCGATGGCACGAAATCCTGACATGTGGCCATCATGCAAGATCGAAACACAGAAATGTTACCGCGAAAACCCTACAAATCCTATCGCGAGAACCCTACGCAATGACTCGATTTCGCGAAAAATAGAAATCAGTAATCACGACTTACAATTAAAGAGCACTCTTAAGAGGGCCAATTTCGGCAATTGAGGAGGCAAAATTACAAAACCCATCCTACAGTAAATCCGCCATTGCGTCGCCTGCCGATAATCAGAAGAATTACCTTTGACATTTTCGTTGCAAATAGTCCTTTTACATTAAATTCCAGAAATCAGTATATCCATTAAAAATCAAGTCCGATCGGCTTCAAAATTAATATCGAATGATCCAATCCGGAGAATAATGGATATTTTCGTTCAACAATTAGAGAACATAGCACACGGCACGTGATGCTGCCATTCGACCAAGAACGAAAGTGACAGAGTTTAAGCAACGTGCCATGACCGTAAACTCGAGGGATGCTCGTATATTCACTACTTTCTTAAACGGAGAACAACCCATCCCGCAGTTGCTTGTGGTAGGACGCACGGTACTGATCCCTAAGACCGGAGATTTGTCAGGTACAAAGAACTACAAGCCCATAGCTTGTTTAAACACCAACTACAAGCTATTTACTGGCATCCTCGAAAAGAGGATATTAACATCTATCGAGCCGGTATGGAGTGTAATAGTGAGGAAATTTTTAAAATAATTCGAAAATTTCTTCTCCAAAAATCAGTTGAAGTCTTAGTTTTTGAGTTATAAAATATTTAAGATGGGCCAATCAGGAGCGCGGTATAAACAGTCTAGTCTGCTTGAGCGGGAGTCCAACGTAGTGTAGTAACCGCTGTTCTCCTGTCGTTAACCCCACCTCGGCGCTCGCTTCAATAACACTGCGTTGTACCCTCGCTCACGTACGCACATATATTTATACCGCACTCCTGATTAGTCTAGCGTAAAGATTTTATAACTTCTTCTTTATTCATAATGTGTCCCCTAAGGGTTTACATGACTTCCATTTCTTACAACACTTCCTTCTACATGTTTTATAAAATCTTATCCTTACTATTTACAGTTATTTGCACCTATTTACAGAAAATCTTATCTCTATATCCTTATTTCTATTTTTTGACGATAGCGCAATTTGGGACGTGTTAGCGAACGAGTGAGCGAGCGATCGAAAGCGAGATTGCAAGCGAGAGAGAGAGAGAGAGCGATAACGCAAACGCAACTTAATTTACTTATGGTATTACATAACCATTACTTATAAATCTTTACGCTTCTAATTTAAGCGACTTCCGTTTCCTTTCACTTCTCTTATAACTCCATTTTGCCATTTTTTTCCATCCATTCTTTCTCATTTGCTCCCCTAGCACCCTCTAACTCCTTCATCCACTCTTTCCCCAAACTATCCTCCCCTAGAATCTTCACCACATTCTCTTGCCAGCTTCCTTTATCTTCCATTCCTCTCCTACATCCTTCCCATACATGCTCCCATGTTTCCTCTTCCCATTCACAGATTCTGCACTTCCTGTTCTCTTTCTTATCCCAATACATACCTGCCCTTATCTCGTTTCCCAATCTAAATATTGCTATTCTGGTCCATCTTTTCTCTCCCCATCCCTTTTCTAAATACTTTGGTACTCCTTTCTTTTTTATCATCTTATACCATTTATTATATTTTGATTCCTCAATCATCCCCCATCTTTCTATTAATTGTCTTTCCCTATCATTTTCTTCTACTTCTTCATAGTTGACTCCAGTCTCGTCTTCTATACCTCTAGCCTTAAAGAACTCCCTCCCTTCTTCTTCCCATCCCGTTAATTCCATCGCCCTCCCTCTCCTCCCCTCTACCTCCATCAAACACTTTCTCGCTAACTCCCCTCCCTTTCCCTCCCTGCCCTTCGTCTCAAAATTCCAGGCCCTCTTTCCCGCTCTAGTACTTAATTTATCCCTTTGCGCTTCTTCTCTCACCATATATCCCGGTGTCCTCCAGTCTAAACCTAGCGTCCACCTTATATACCTTTCTTGTAAACTCTCAATCTCTTTCCTTTCTTTCCATCCCCATATCTCTGCTCCATAACCTAATATTGGCCATACCAGCGTATCAAATAACCAGATTCTCCTTCTCCAATTTTTTTTAAACCTTCTTTTTTCTATTCCCCATATTTGTTTCATTACCCCTGCTGCTTTTTTATCCTTTCTCTTATATGAGCTCTATAATCTCCATTTGCTTGCAAGTTATATCCCAAATACTTAAACTCTTTACTTCTTCTAATTTTATTCCCTTCCATCTCCCCGTACATTTTTTCTTTCTTCCCCCTCCTTTCCTAAACCTCATTATCTTTGTCTTTT
>CAKNYM010047576.1:25747-41834 GCA_932195095.1 Andricus curvator | reverse complement strand
TCACAAACCTCAAACCCACATAACCTCAACTTCCACACACATCTGTCTTTATCCCCAAAAATATCCTCACCCCCTTGTCAATCTTTCAATCTCTCAATCAATCCCTCACAAACGAACCCTTCTATACTCATCCACAATCCACTCACCTCAAATTTCACCACAATAATCCGAAAAACTCAGCATCAAACTTTCACCGCTATCACACACTTTCACGCGCGAAACGGAAGTCCAAATATTTTAAAACTCAAAATCTAAAACTTAAACTGATTTTTGGAAAAGGAATTTTCTATTTATTTTTTATATTTTTATACAGCTATATCAGTTCAGACACTTGAGTCCTGGACAACCTGCATTACCATCTTAGGCACTTCTATGGTGTTGATCTATTGCCGGTCTTGCCATACGCCCAGGGGGAACTCGAGTCCGTTGTAGAGAATGATCAGTGTAAGATCTACTGGAATTTCTCATTCTGCACCACTCAACGTATCAGTGCTACGAAGCCTGATATTGTCCTCCAAGATCGGAAGACCAAGACCATTTACGTGATTGAATTCTCGGCACCAGCCGATGGTATTATCACGGCAAAGGAGGAAGAAAAACAGGCGAAATATCAAGCACTTTTTTTCGAGCTGAGCAGGCTGTACCAAGGCTACAAAGTCCATCTAGTGGTCCTCATAATCGGCTGCCTTGGAGGTATGAAAGCTTCATTTCTTAGCCAACTCAACAAAATTCCGGTTTGCCAGCGTTAGGCTCAGTCCATCGCGAGCCGGATGCAAAAGGCTGTTCTTCTGGGATCACTTCATCTGGTCCGTCTACACTGTTCCTCATAACATTCTACAAAGAATGGTAGCTCTAAAAAAAGTATCCAGAGGTGAAACTTTCATCTCCAACTGTGCCGTCTGCCTCGTAAGGTCATCCGCGGCTAGAGTTCGTACTCCAAGGAACAGTGTTGTGCGAAGTCTGTTGCGTAAATTTCCCGCCCTTGCTTAGCTTCTGAACCATGATCGTAGCTCCGGAGCCTATAACTTTCTAAATTAATCGTTGACCTATTTATTATTCATTTTCTTTGTTTCAAAAGTTATATCTGAATACTTATTATAAAAGGTGTTAAAAATTTTATAATATAAATGCAGTGAAGGTTTTTATTTGAAAAAAATTAAGGATAATTTTGAGAATACGCCTACTATTGCTTCAAAGCAATAATAATAAGCTTCAACTGAAACAAGTCTAGTTAAATTAATCAGTAAATTTAACTAAAATTATTATTATTTTTTTTTTTTGAGTGGACGTTACAACTCTTGTCTTTATATGTTTAATTAAATAATTAATATTTAGCAATGAAAATCTGTGCCAAATATAGAACTTTAATTCTTATTATTGTACTACTACCAAAGTTTAACACTAGTGATTTTGAATTATCACTACCCATTTTATGTAACTTAGAATAAACCCTGATTTTTCGTATGTTAAATACAAAGTATGTGTATCTGACCGGCCTCTACGACATAGCTCCACCTAACGCTGTAGTAACGTCTTACAGGCCGGGTCACAGCCTACATGGAGAAAATAGATCACACCGGAAAATTAGAACATCAGCAGTCTGTTAACTACTCTTTCAATTGAGCTAAAACTTTCCACAAAATTTCTTTGATTCTTCCTGCGCAACTCTCTTACTGACAGTTTTCGCTTGCTCAAAATTCGCTCGACTCCCGAAACGATCGAACTTGTTTGTGCACGAATTATGCAATGCATCGGCAAAAAAATTATTAACTTTTTTTTTTAAATAAACATTTTTAACTTTTGCTAACGCCTTCGGTCACTGAACATGACAATGCATATTTTTGATAATTTTTTTAACAAAATTGTAAAAAAGAACGGCATTTAATTTCCAATGTGAATATGTTTTAAAAATCAAAATTCGAAAATTGATTCTCAATTGCTTGAAAGCCCCCCCCCCCCCACTCGAGCAAAATAATTCTATATCTTCTCTTTGCATCCGGAGCCTTAATTCCTGAAAATTCAAAACCCATTTTCCGTTTTGCTTTACAAAATTCTTTATCGAACAAAGGTTTGTTATTTTTAATAATACCCATTTTGATCTGAATTACTTGTGTCTATACCGGGGCTTTCAGCTGCGTGAGTTACAGTGAAAATTAGATTGTCATTAAGGACGTCTACGCTACCCTCCATATTTGCAACCTCGTTCCTCCAGCGCATGCATTCTCTAAGCTCTTCGCTTTTAGTAATACGTACACTAGTCTACTAGTTGTACATAGATCATTATGAGACTATACCGGCTTAGGAGTATTGTCACTTAAATAGAGAATTAGTGGCAGTTAGAATTGTACAAAAGCTTCACTAACGCTAATCAAACTTTGTGTGCGCGGGCTGGGTCGTGTCATGAGCTAAGAAAAAGCACGCAAGCTAGAACAGGCTCGCAAGCCGATAAACACTCGCGGGACTAAATAAGCTTATGGGCCGAAAAAAGCTCCCAAACTAGTTAATCATGAAACTTTAAAATCCTTAACAATTAGTAAACTACCTATTGTCAATATTAAATCAATCGAATTGCGCTGGAAAGTCGGAAGGGACTCTGCCGTTCAACAAGAATAACCAATTAGTTTCCGTAACATTTACGAGTATGCTTTCTCTATAATTTGACAATAAATCCAATGACAATTTGTCTTGAAGAAACGTACATTAATTAATAAACATACTTCTATCCTTCCAAAACCTGATAACATTTCTCCAGGAAGAATTCAACACAGGCAAGTCGGGAAATGTAACCTGCACACAATACGTATTCCACGCTATGGCTTTGCACTTTGATAAATATAAATTCATTTTCACACAGGCTTAGTTTTGCGGAATACTGCCTTTTATTTGGAGCGATTGGGTGTTACGTACTGTCGATCTATTAATTTTGACTTTTGCATTCTCTTATCTTTGGGTACGTTGAGGCTTTTTCAAACTGCCGAATTTGACTACTCTTGGACTGAGAGTGCCCCAGCATGTATGCATCATCGATAGACAATTCGAGTATTTATATACCTACCTTCTGGAAAGTTGATGTTATTGAATCAATCAGATTATTATTAGCATTATTATCTATCGCTTCGCGTCGTCTTTCTATCCAAATATAAGAATGTTTTTTTCCCTAGCCTTTCGGTCTGCATACTCACGATCCTGCTCTGTACTTTTAACTTTCTCGGAAAGCTGCTCCAGTCTCGACTCTACCGTTTTTGACATTTTGGTGGATTCCAGCACTTCCTTTCTCAAATAATTCGGGATTGTGTCAACAACTCGTTACTTTGTACCAATCTGTTTAATGATTTCTGTGCACTAGTTGAAACTGGTGGTTTTCATACTTTATCGCCTACTTTATATTCTATTTCTTTCACCTTAAATAATATCTATTTGCCTGCTTGCTATTTGCGTCACCTAGGTTTCTCTGGACTTCTTATTTTATTATTCGTCACCTCCTCATTCTGTCCGTCCATTTATCTATGCCCTGAAGTAAACTGTGTTGACGAGTTTTTGCATGTATTAATCGCAAATTGTAAATCGTCAATATGTTCGTCCCATGTGGAGTGGTCGTTATCTCTCTACGTTCTAATAATTCGTTTTATTGTCCCATTGTAAGGTTCAGTCGGGTTCGCTTGTGGATAATATTTTGGCGTTTTTGTGCGCTTTGCTCCAAATGTTTCTGTTAATTCTCTTAATGTTTTATTTATAAATTCGGTGCCATTACCCGTGTGGAGAATTGGCAGTGTTCCCTCACACGAAATAACACGTTTATGAAATCCTGACACTAAATTTATTCTGTTCACTTTTTTTATTAGAATTATTTCGACCCATTTTTAAAAATATGCACGAAAAATTAACAGGTATTAGTTTGTTCGCTTTCTAAGAATTGATAATGGTCCCATTATATCTGCAGCAATCATAGTCCATGCCTCTCTAACGATTCTTTTTCCCATCATCCCTATTTTTGGTTGGTTACTCGGTTCGGTTCTCTGACAGCCTTCAAAACTTTTTGCGTATTTGATTACCTCGTAATATATCCCTCGCCAGAAGTAGTAGTAAGAAAGTCTCGCGTGCGTTTTTTTGGCAGGTTCTGTAAAAGTAGAGTTGTGAGTCTCGTATTTGCGTGTAAGTGGCCTTACTGTAATGACATTTAAATTTATATCTTGGATTGGAGGTCCGACTGCACCTTCCAACCTAGTTATAGAATTCATACTAATGGTAATTTAGGTAACGTGCCCTACGGCAGCTGCTTGTGTGTCTTCAATCTCCATGAAATTGTGCCTAATGATTTATATTTTATTTAGTTTGTTCACACAATGAATTTTACTTTTTCGTGTGTAGAATTGCCGACCGAATCGGAATATCGCAACAGCTGCAATTGCAATATTCATCGCTGTGTGGATTTTTACAAAAGTTCGTAAACTTACCTTGATATACGAGGGTCTTTTTATTTACATCGCTCAGCGATGTAAAATTAAATATATATTTTTTTACAGTGAGACATTTTAATCAAAAATGATCTTAACTTTAAATAAAAAACAGTTAAATTCAACCAAAAACAGACGAATTTTCAACAAAATAGGTACATTTTCAACCAAAAAGATAAATTTTTAATGAAAAGGGTGAATTTTCAACCAAGAAGAATCATTTTCTACCAAAAAATACGAATTTTTCACTAAATTTTTGAATCCTCAAGCAAAAAATGAATTTTTGTCTTATAATAGTTTGAATTTAAGCAAGTAGTTGAATTTTTCTAAACAAAAAATATGATTTCTCGACGGAAAATGTAATATTTGACATTTCAATCAAAAAATATATAAATTTAAAATAAAAGACATTTGAATTCAACGAAAAACAGACAAATTTTCAACAAAATAGGTACTTTTTTAACCAAAGAGAAATTTTTAATCAAAAGGATGAATTTTAAAACAAAAAGACTAATTTTCTACTACAAAAGAAATAATTTCCCACTAAAATTTTAAATCCTCGAACAAAAAATGAATTTTTTTATTTTAATAGGTTGAATTTAAGCTAATAGATGAATTTTTCTAAACAAAAAATAAGAATTCTCGACGAAAAATGTAATAGTTGACATTTCAATCAAAAAATATAATGCATTACAAATTTTTAATTATAAAACAGGATTTATTTTCCTAGTTTTTTATGTAGAATGATATATAGGGTGACCACGCAGGGGCTTACCAAAAAGTATGCAACCTGCCATACACGGCCATAAGAATAGCATTGTCGTGTAAGACGGGTTGCATAATTTTCGGTAAGCCCCAGCGTGGAAACCCTGTACATGATAGATGATTAGTTAATTATAATGTATATTGAGATTACAATTGTTAAATTGGAAAACAGGATTTGTTTTCTTAGTTTTTATGTTAACAGTTGAATCTGAAATATCCTGGACGATTTCAGACGTTTCCGCGACGTTCACTTCTTTTAATTTCTTGAACGGCGGTTCTTCGGGCTTTACTAATTGATTCGATGTTGATGGAGCCATGGTCATTGACGATGTTGTCATATGGCCTATTTTTCGTTTGTTGTTGATGGATTCTTCAACATATCCTTCAGCAACTGTGCTGCTTTTCCAGCCTCCGTGACGTTTCAGCGTCATTAAATCAGCTCCTGAGTTAGCCAGGAGTGTGGCAGACGTCCTGCGAAAACTGTGGCCCGTATACAGACTTGGATCTGGCAAAATGAGGTATTCAGCAATCTATTTCGGCATTGCTCCGAATTTATTCTTGCCTATCACTTGGTTGGTGCATTTACCGTTTTGAAAGTTCAAAAAAAATCTATCAGTAGTTGCATTTGGTGGTCGCAGAGCCTCGTATTTTCTGACGATATCTAGAAACTCGTTCTCTATTGTGAATGTGCGCGTTATCTTGGTTTTTGAGCCAGGGATTTTGACGACAAGAATCTCACCCTGATATTGAACGTCCTTCATTTTCAAGTTTGCCAATTCTTCCCGTCTGCACGCACCAGAAATGCAAAAGATCAAAGCAATCTGCAAAGAATATTGTTTATGTAAAATAATTGTTTTATTCTTCATCGTTCACACTGAAAGGTCTGAATTTTTCTCACTCGAATTCACAATACATTTAATTTTTTCATTTCAAACTTTAATTTACCACGAAGGATTAGGGACCAGTCGAAGGACAAGTTTGACGAAAATTTATTGGGGCCTGTTGGACCTAGTCTTCTGACTGCCACTGGCAGTCAAGGCAGTCAATGACTGTATTCTGGTGATCCCTGGTTTAGAGTAAGAGTAAATTGTAATTTGTCAAATTTTACGCTTTCTATCCTAAGCATGTTTTGGATTTTGAGGGCAAAAAGATGTTTCTTTTTCGTTGGCCGCGGGGTATGGCGGGAAATCATACCAGGAAGGGAAATGTGAGTTGGAGGCCAAGGAGAGGCTGAACGCAAGAATAAATAAGCAATCAGATAAATAAACATTTATTGCTACTTACAATAGGTAGAAGGGACCACCAGGTTGTGGCACTGAGATTAGAGGTCGGCGCGAAAGGTGGTAAGCCCTCCGGGCTGGTCGAAGTTCGAGATGTGTCATGATAACGACTGGATTTGGTTATCCTGGAGGACTTTCCCAGGAGTTGTTGGTGCAGAGGCAGGAAAAAACGACGTAGACTGACACTGCTGGGAAAACATTCGCAAAAGACTGGAAACTTGGAGGCTCCGTTCCCTGCCACTTAGAGATCTCTCCGGTGGTTTCGCCCTTTGTCGGGTACGGCCCGGCATCCGTTTCGTGCAGGGCCGTGCCAAGTTCGACTTAGCACTTAACAATCCTGTTACAGATTTCAACTAGAAACTACAAAATTTAAAGCCCATAAAATTTTGTTGTTTAAATTTGGATTTAATTTTGAAATTTGAACCAAAAAGTTTACATTTTTCCCTCTAGGCCATGGAGTGTTATTATGTATTAAGTTTTTCTAGTTTACTAGATTTTGTTGCTTTATTCTTGGCACCAATTTTTCATGCATGAGTTATTGGAGGCGATGATTAAAGAAATGACCCTATCACTGTTTGTACGAATTTTCAAATTGTTTACTTTTCTAATTATTTACTACGTAACAAATTCTTTCAGCGCTGTTGACAGTGCAAATGCAATTGTAACTAGGCCAAGACCACCTTTATTGAGAAACCTTTCTATAGTATGTGTCACGTACAATCTAATTAAATTGCGTACCTATTTTAAAATCTCCGGATATATAAGCTGCCTGGAATTCCATTGATTATAAACATTAAATCGGAGAGAATATTTTGTACTAATACTGCACATTGGGGGGAGGCTTCCCCTAAACTGAAGAAAGGCCAGAGGCTCGTCTTCCTTTTATTTTTATTGTGGGTTGGAACCCCTACTCTCGACCGAGAGTCGTTGTATTGTAAATCTTACTTAAATAAGACAACGTGACTGGTGAAGCCAAAAAGTATACTATATATTTTGCCTTATAGAAAATTTTATATTTTGTTTTTCAAATTTCCCCTTTACAAATGGGAATCCTTAAAACTAACAATGAAAAAAATAATCGAAACGATACATTGCTTACCGTTGCTTACATCATAAGTCTGCACGTTAATTATCTATTGATAATTAACTCTAGTCTTTTTCTCGCGTGCGCGTTCATGCACAGATCACGCGCGAACACCTGTCACTTTTCCAAATTCGCTTTTACGAGAAATAGATAATATATCTATTTCCCATGAAAGGGAATTATAGTCTTTACGAAAAGATCACTCCTTTTGCGTTTTGAGATTCGAAAAGGGGTGATTCCTTCTGGACTAATCTCAATTCCGTTTTTGCACAGGCCGGATAGGACGCGACGAACAACGACACTCCCGTTACGGGCCTGCCTCCCGTCGGACGGAGTTTTGATTTAGTTTTTACGTCCAGATTGCAAAAATCTAATTTTCCCGGTTAATCCATCGATCCCGGCGGTTTGCCTTCTTTCTTGTACGGAAAATAAGAAGAATTTTCGTTGAACCGGAAAGAAGCTTCACGACTTATGGGCTAGATTTCCCAATGACAGAAAATTACTTTGATTAATTTAATCCGGACTCAGACGGACAAAAGTCTGGGTAGTTCCGGCTCGTGCCAGGTTGCCCATGTTACTGCGATGATGACTTTTGAGCGATGTACCTTAACATTTATGGTAGGGATACATTAAGGAGGGATTTTTGCTGATTGGAAAAATGTTGAAGAAAAATTCCGTGAGACTTGAAGCGGCGTTTGCAAGTTTGTCGAACCAGGTAGCTAAATTTCCTAACGTGGACCTTTTGCACCTGCGAGGCAGGAACATCGTCAGCGTTTGCGGACTCAAGAGTCTCACTATTCTTTTATGATTACAATTTTTAAAAGTTCAATTCGCATCGTAGTTTATGCGGGTCGGAAATTTTAATTCAGATTTTATGCTAAGTGTGTATTACTTCCAACCCTAAGCATATAGATATACGTATATACGTATGTATATGTATATGTATAATTTTATAGGAAATCGAGAGTCTTAGTTTTTATTTTAGCTGACTGAGCACGTGGCAATGTTATGAATAGCCCACGTGCTCGGGCATGCTGTCAGTACCGCAGTCAAGTCGATCAGCGGAGAGCGAACGGCGAGGAGCGAGATGTACCTATGTAAGGAGAGTGTGTGAAGAGAAGGAAGAAGAGAGTAGAGTAGTCGAGACATCGTATACAGCCCGGTCATATGCGAGAAAGAGACGGCGATATACACGGCCTGTGCAAGAGGGGATCGAGCATGGTGTTCGAAGTGCATATGCATGTGTGTATGCACGCCGCTGCGGTCTTTCGTTAGCGGCTCGTTGTTCCTCCCTTCTTTCACTTTTTCATACTTATAACCTTGGGGGTAGCTTATACAACTACCCCGCCCTTTAATCTATACGTATCTTAGAGAGGAAGGGGGCGTTGGTCCTGAAGGGAATTTTCGTTTTTAGTTTTCAAATCTTTCCCAAAGGGAAAGAGAGTTATTAAATATTTTAAATTATAATTCTTCATTCTCGAGCTCAGCTCGCAGGCTAAGTCCTCGGGAGCTTGGAATGCTGCGTCAGCATGATAGCAAAAGCTCTCGGGTTACGAGCGACACAAAGTGTTCCTTTCATTCACTGCGTTTGAATTAACATAGCATGAAATAATATTTCATGCTACATTAATGCACGAGTGAAGGAAAATTTTACATAGCTATGTAGATTGGTTCGTAACATTATGTATTTTTTTCAACTATCCTAAAGCAAAAATATCTTTCAAAATATAATTTTTATTGACAAAAATAAATAACATGTATTTTTCCAGCGTTATATGCGGGATCACTGAAGATACAACTAGTGCACATATCGTAAAAGCAGCTTTACAAGCCGTATGCTTTCAAACAAGGGATATACTCGAGGCAATGAGGAAGGATACGGGTTCTTTATTACCAAAGTTGCTAGTAGATGGATCAATGACTACCAATAGTTTACTAATGCAGATGGAAGCTGACATATGCGGCATTCCAGTGGGTAAGAATATACAAGTCACTTTTAAGGAAAGGGCTAAACAATAAGAATAAAAACAATATAGTACGATAAATAATTGATAATAGTTAATTGAAAAGTTGTAATTATTTTGACTAGGCTTATATTGAAATACATACAAAATGAAATATGTAATAAAAATTAATCTTTTTTTTACACTTCTTTTAAAACCCATGAGAAGGAGTTCAAGGTTTTCGAATATAATCCATTTTAATCCTGCTTGAAAAATTTAAATATGGTGAAACTTAATCCCACTTAAAATAGAAAAGCGACGTTTTCTTATGCGCGTCAGAATCGCCATCAAATCATGAAATTATAATCATATTATAGGTTTCCGTCAAAAAAATAATTAAATAAAATCGTTTAAAGCGTTTTACTTAACAATTATTCTATAATGATAAAATACTCATGAGAATTTATAATATTTCAACAAATATTATACACCTGTCATTCAAATAAATATAAATAAACTTAATACGAAGCTTAAAAAAGAAACAAAAAAGTTTGTTTCATGTTCAAAATATGTTGTAAGATTCATTATTCTTCGTAAACTTTAAAAAATTTCAATAGACCATTTGACTAACTCGATTTGCAGACCACGATGCATACATTAAGTCTCGCTGGTAAAAAAATCCATACTGAAAATCCCCACATGGTGACCTATATAGGAATCCATATGGGGCATCAAATAGGAACCCATATGGGAATCCACAAAGATTCCTATATAAAATCGTTTGGGAAATTTAAGACATGAAATGGGATAATAACCTATTAGAGGGGAAGTTAATGTCCTAAATATAATAATAATAATAATAACATAATAAAGTAAATATGTTAAATTTAAAAATAATAAGAGAGTTTCACAGTTTTCGGTTTACTTGTCAATATATTCAGAAAATTACGTTATATTCCCAAGTAAAATTAGATTATAAGATGTTGTGTATTTACATTCTTAAAATGTCAAAATTGTTGGCCTATAATTTCGTGAAACTTTTTTTGGACTTCGTATATTTATAGATTTGTCGAAAACTGAGAATATTGCCACTCATGGCTAGGTAATTAGTTATTTACTAAAAATTACTTCATCGGTGGGCCAACCCATATTAACATACGTATGCCATAGGTGGAGTGAATGACTTGACAGATTTAACAATATGGTTTTGCTTATTACAAAGTTTATGGTTACATTTGTCTCTTGAACTAAGGTTACTTAAAAATAGTTGAATCAGCGGTGTGATGTCGTTCATGAAACACGAACGACTATAGAAATTTAAAAGTAAAAATATCTTATTCAAAAAAATTCGTAGCTTTTATTACATTTCAGTATAACTCAATACAGAGGTTTGTATTTCTCAAGTATGTACTCCTTATTTTATACCTGCATTACTTTTAGACTGTTGAAATAGAAACTATTTTCTCTGTTTCATATAAGGGGTAAAATTTGCGAAGTGTCCCCGCCTAAAAATTTTGTTGTCGCCTTTCTTATTGAAACTCCGCCAGATTATAGTGCCAGTGGACCTCTTTAAATTCTGTAAAGGGGCACAACTAATATAACGGGTTGTCAAGATACAGGGTCCCGAATTTTTGACGATTCACCCTGACCGCTAAGTTTCAATTGTACATAACTCCTGATTTTTATTACCTTGATATTTTACCTTGATTTTTCATTTTAAAAAACATTTTCCAGTTTTCCTCCAAATGCGGCATTGTTTTAAGTAAGCTAGAAAAAAACTTGATTTTTTCTCTTAAGGAACATCTCAAAACGAAAATGAGGTAAGTATTCGTTGAGTTTTAGAAGGCCAGAAGAGCGCGGGTGCCCCGTGACATCTAGCCGCAGCACTACCAGGCGTGCTGTAGTGTCTCAGTGGTTCGCATACTTGATACAAATGATTTTTCTGTAATATTTTTCATCTCTAAAGAAAATCATACAGCCACTGATGAAAACCTCAAAACTCGATTAGAATCGGTAAAGACTGTGTCGAGCACACAAAAATATCATTCTTTGATACCATCTCCGGAATCGACTCTGATTTTGAAGAAGTATTCGTCAACTTCACAGTATGACATTTTTCCGAAGAGAAAGGTCGCGAAGAGAATAACAAAGTGAACGTTAAATTCAATAAAAAAAATCATTTTTCAAATACCATTGTGGTGGATGATTCTTCTCGCCTGTTACATTTCGAGATGGTTTTTGGTGAGTCTGCTTTCCTCTCACGTTTTGAGGTATTTTTTGGTGGTTATCTCCTTGCCTCTAACAATTTGGTGTGTTTTTTGATGTGAGTCTCCTTGTCTTTCACATTTCGAGGTGCTTTTTGATGTGAGCCCCCTTTCCTCTCATAGTGGTATTTAAAAAGGGATTTTTTATTGAATTCAACGTTCACTTTTCTCTTATGTTCGCCATCTCTTCGCGATCTTTCTCTTCGGAAAAATGTCACGCTGTGGAGATTTCGAATACTTTATTATGTACAAAAGAATGGTATTTTTGTGCCCGACACAGTCTTTGCAGAATCAAACCGAGTTTTAAGGTTTTCACACGTGCTGTATGTTTTTCCTTGTAGACGAAAAATATTACAGAAAAATTATGTTTATCAAGTATTCGAATCACTGAAACACTACAGCACGCCTGGTAGCGCTGCGGCTAGTTATCGCGTGGCACCCGTGCTCTTATGACCTACTACAACTCAACTAATGCTTTCCATCCCATTTTTGTTTCGAGATGCCGCATTTGGAGAAGAACTTAAAAATGTTTTTCAAAATGAAAGAAAAAGGCGAAATAATTTTTTTATTGTATAATGATTATCTTTATTGTATACCTCGTTAAAAGACCTTTCCAAACCCCTCAAAAATAAGTAAAATTGGATAACTATATCAGGAGTTATGTAGAATTGAAAATTAGCGATCGGGGTGATTCGTCAAAAATTCAGACCCTTGTATCTTGACAACCGGTTGTACTAGGTGCACCTCCTTTACATAATTTAGAGAGGTCCACTAACACTAGCGGAAGGTTCTGAAGGACGTTATCTGATTCATAAGATCTATGTTTAACAAGTTTCGGTTATATTAATCATAGCATAATCCAATGCTTGTTTATATTTCAGGCCCTTAGTGATCAGGGATTAAGCTTCAAAATTGCTATTGTCAAAATTAAAAAAGTTTTCCTTTGTATATTTTAATATCGTAAGAAGTTTTCGGTAATAAGAAGTCCAAATAATTTAAATTATAAATAATTTTGTGAGTTTTCGAAGCTTAAGAGGGCGCTCCATTTTTATGTGGAGTCTGTTTCTCTTTATAATTATTCTTTTAAATTAACAAAAATGTAAAAAAAAATTACTGTAATTCTTTTACACATGGGAATGACTTAACTCTCAATAATGGTTACGTACTCAATTTTTATCATTTTAATGTTAGCTTACGCTAACATTAATATGCAAGTCAAGCCGAACAACTTCATCATGTATTTAATAAAATACATGATAAATAACCTTATTTGTGAGTTGATACAGTTTCCCAAACAATATCATGGATTTCTATTTAATAACAAGGGAACTTTTTACGTCGCTCTTTTTCATCGTTCTCAACTAGTGTTTCTCAGCAGGCTTGAAAAGGGACCTATGAGGTCCGAAACGTTGCCAATTATATATTTGTACTAAATCGTTGTTGTTCATTTGGACCTCTTAATACCGAAAACTTCTTAGGGCACTAACCAAAGGTCAAAACTGAAGAAAGGAATGCATATTTTAATATCCTTTATACCTTGACCCCCCATAAAGCGAACCCCATAGTTAGGGTCAAAATCCATTCATGGTAATTTTTTCCTGTGAAATTAATACTTTTTTTCGCCTGTTTTTTGACGAATAAACAGAGCTAATTCATAGCCCAAAATTACTATCTTTTTTTTCTTTTAATTGAAAAATAAAAAGGGTATGCATTTCTTTCTGAGTCAAAATCGGCGATTTTGGGCCGCACCGTTCCTTTAACCAGGGTTTTGTCGGAGATGGTTGCTTATTTTTAACGCTTCTTTCGCGATTTAATAGAGCTAAGTAATAGCCCAAATATACTTCCAAAAAATCAAATGTTTAGAAGTTAGATAGTTTCTTGTGTCTCCTGTAAGATTTGGGGAACCGCAGTCTTTACCAATCCTGATATTAATACAGATTACCTTGCATGGCACTTTTTTTAACACTCCTTACGATTTCGGAACTTTTGATGACTGTGCCTTAAGCGCCTTGAGAGCCTCTAATTTTTCTTTAGCAGTGTTGACGAATTCCTTCAAATTCAAGCTGATTCCGAATTTAGAGGCATTAACAAAAATATAATAGACAAGTGGAAATTTATCAATATCCACTTATTCTCATAACGTTCTACTAATAAATCCCACGCACACTTATAATTATCGTTTGTATCCAGAATGTTTTTATGAAGCTGAGACGGCTCTTCACTCGGTATAATTCCCAGGGGACGAAGAATTTTCCGTCAGCAACTTGATACCTTTCCTCTGTTTGGGTGAAGATATCATCCTTGAAATATGTTATTTCTTCTTCTAAATGCTCTTTTAAAAAATCGACTTACCGTGGCTGAAATTTCAAGCAATTTGCTTCAAGCGTCTCTAATCGTGCCCGGAGCATACCGCGTGTGTGTCCTGTAGGAACCGATAGGAATAAATTCCTTATTAGATTAGCTAGTTTCACTTGCTCGAGGATGCATAGCTCAGCTTGTATTTTAGACATTTGAATGACCGAAATTTTAGCGGACTAAGACTAATACACTAATTCTGTGATTCACCACAATTACTGCAAATATTAGGTAAAAGTAACGTTATCGAGAGCCGTTGTGTAATTGCTACACCTAAATCACGAATTGTCCTATGTGATAGGCAGATATAAACATTAATCGACTTCCAAGGGTATACACGTGCCGATAAAAGTACGTTCACTGACTATTAGTCGTAAAGGGTTCTAGTAGGGGTCCGTGAACCTAATCGAGTCTTATGCACTTTTTACCCACCTCTTAACTGGAAGAACAATCTAGGAAGATATGTTAAAAATAGTTTAAATTTTCACTTTATTGTTTAAAAATCCATCTTATGGGAATGATATATTGTAATCATAAGACTGCATTAACATCGACATTGTCAACGAATAATTTTTATGATTTGTAAGTTGACTATCACAAAAATGTATATGATAAAATTCTTTACTATGTTTTAAATATGAAAATACTATTTACTTATATATTCTATAATCAGCAAAAGATAAATTATATAATAATTTGTTCTTAACATATTCCTATGTCAACATGATCTTATATAGAAATATTTCTTTTCTTCTCGTAATCGTTACAGTTTTGATGAGGCTATACCTATGTAGTGTAATGCATTAAGGTTTCACAAGTAAATTGTTCATTTCACAACCTTTAAATCTCAAGGCCAAAGACCACAAGAACGTTTCAATAAAATAAATGCTTTATAAGCATAGACTATACTACTGGACTTGATTAACCCTTATGTCAATGAAAGGATACCCGGGTACCAACTGCGATCATTATTTACGAACATCTCCAGCTAGACTGACAATTTCGTCTTAAACGCTCAGATCATCTCTAATTAACTTACCTGGAAGGGTATTGGGCAAGTGAAAATATTTTTTTTATTTTTATACTACGAAATCGACCGCCAAAGTCTATATGCATTTTCCCCAGGGTAGTGGTACCCGGATACCACCAGATAAAACCCATTGTTTTTGAACTAATACTTGATATACTTCTTGTAACAGAATTGTTACCATAACGCTGGACTCGGTACGACCCTGCACGAAAGAGTTGCCGGGCCGCACACGAGACGGAACGGAACCCCCCGAGGGGCCCGACAACTCGGACGACGCGGTTGCCGTCGCCGGGCCGCCTCAGTCTTGGTCCGTCGCTAGAAGGCTAACCGTCTTTCGGGATATAGTGGTTCCGGTGTTTAGTGCTTTGGGACCCCGGATTACCCTACTGTCCAACCTCACCACGGAGAGAGTTTCCTTCCGTCTGTTGACGGCCTCCGCTCAAGCTGACCACTACGACGTCTGCCTTTCCGGGCCCCAGACGAGCCCCCAATATCCATCCACTTCTCACCGCGTGTAGGCACACAACGTTTTTTGTAAGTGCATAATAAATTCAATTGATTTTACCTGACCGTCTTCTCATTGTGTTCAACCCTTACTCTCGGCATTCCAGATCCCAATTTCCCTCCTTGGCATTACTCCGTAATACCTGGCACCCAACCTAAAATCCCACACTCTTCCTCTTTGAAAATTTAAACCTGCCGAGAAAAAGGGGACACAAATTAAAATTAGACCAAAACTCAAAAACTTCAGGACTCTACTCTTGACCCTTACTTTTGAACTTTCACATTTGTGCATGCTATCGAATTCATTTGCCATGCCTCTGCCTGATTTACCATTAGGCCGGATTTCTATATATATGTGCTATTACCAATGATTTATATATGTGCTATTACCAATGATTTATATATGTG
>CAKNYM010047576.1:12791-25737 GCA_932195095.1 Andricus curvator | reverse complement strand
TTACCAATGATTTATATATGTGCTATTACCAATGATTTATATATGTGACATTACCAATGATTTTGATATGTGCTATAACCTGATATATATATGTGCAAAGGGGAAAAAATTGAGTATCGCGATACAGGGATAAAACACAAAATTTGAAAAAACGAAAACGAGAAATTCATCATTTTAAAAATAAAAAATAAACCAAAAACCCCCAAAATCATGTAAGGCAAATAATGAAACCTAGAAAAATCGAAACATCACGAAAATTGATTCTTGTCGAATATTTCAAGCACCGATGGAATAAACCGTTCAAGCGCGCAAACAAGTTCGCACGGGTAGCGGGCAATACACGCGAGTAGCGACAAGGTCACGCGACGTACACAAACAAAGGGTCCTACGCAGAAAGTAAACATATTTCCGAACTCGAGAATTAATCCGATACCAAATTAAAATTTCAATTAAAATTTTCGACCAAAATGGGAATTTTAAATTAAGATACCACATCGTACAATTTCATACAGGGTGTCCAATAAATACAAATTCTAACACGATTTTAAGATAAATGAAACTCAGGTCGGGCACAATAAAAAAAATGGATAATTCAAAAACAACGCATAACGACCACGATACCTTGGACTTAGAAGGTGACGCTGCACTTTCGATCCAAAATAAGGATTTAAATAATGTCGCGACTAAACCAGCGATTAGGAGTATGGTTTCGATCATACCCCAAAATTTGGGAGCAATCCCAAAAACGATAAATAGGTCAGTAGGTCGCGGTAGAGGTTTCGCCAGGAAAAATGTAGAAACCCCAATGAGAAATATACTAGACAAGGACAGAATAACTCCACCCACAACTACAGACCTAATACAAAATCGAAACAGAACCTTTGACACCATTGACAATACACTCTTTTGGGATCATGAAGATCTACCAAACCTAGACGGGCCTTACCCCAGAAACAAAGTAAGACCAGAAATAAACAACAAAACTTTTTATTGCGATTCCTTTTTGGAAAATAATACACAGTTTATATTAGAAACCGATGAACTTTTAGAAAGCGTAGAGTTTAACGAATTTATGAATCAACGAAAGGAGAAATTCTTTAAAGAAAGGGGAAAAAGGGCAAACAATTTAGAAATTAGACTAGATCCGCCGGCAACTAGCTCATTTGAACATAGAAATAAAATAATCGAACCAAATGTGAAGAAAAACAGAAACGAATCTCATAACAGATATTCCGTCCAATTTGATTTAAGAGAAAATTCACAAGAACCTCGTCAACTTCCATACAATAATATTGAAAACCGAAGTAGATCGAGACATAACAATTTAAAATTACAAAACTCCGAAGACGGCGAACCCTTAAAGAACAGTAACAAATCAAATCAAAACAGACGACATAGACTTTCGACACCAAGCAATAGGTCAAGCAGACGTTCACGGATACATGTAAACAATACAGGCACAGACTTGGAATCTGATAATAATTTAAATAACGAAACAATTCCAGCAACTTATTTTCCGTTCGGAATGATCTAAACCCCCTTTCAAATAATGACTAATTGGCCCATAAAATTTAAAAATAACAAAGAAGACAGTCCGGCACATTTCCTAACAGAACTTAACAGATTTAAACGTGGATATAGAATAAACAACCACGATATTTTAGAAAATCTAGACGCACTATTAATCGAAGACGCAAAAGATTGGTGCGAAATACATAAATCCTCTTGGAGATCATTATCAGACTTTTACGAAGACTTCAAAAATGCTTATATTGACGATCGATTTTCAGAAGAAACCAAACAAAAAATTAAATTCTGCAACCAAAAACGGACACAAGACATCCACTCTTACGTGACAGAAATTAGAAAACTTTTTACTAAACTTTACCCTAGAAAAAGCTTGGAATGTGAATTGCGCAGAACGTACGAAAACCTAAGAATAGAATATAAAATGTACATTAAACGTAACGACTTTGAAACTTTTGAGGAATTTGAAGACTTAGGAAAAGAATGGCAAACTGAGCTAGCCAAATCAAAAATTCGAGGGCAAGTTTTACAGATTACAGCACCTAAAATTGATCATAAAAACGAACAAAAGCGTAATAATGGTAACGGGGATAAAAATAATTCGGAGAATAATAAAGATTTAAGGGAAAATAAAAACAACCAAAAGGATAACCAGAACGGAAACCAAAGTCAAAATAACCAGGGTAAAAAACCATAAAAAAATCGATTTCCATTTTCACCATTTGGATTTCCATTTCTACCTTTTCCAAATCAATACCAACAAAATTTCAGACCTAACTTCAGACCCAGATTCCCACCTGGTTTCCAACCAAATTATCAACCTAGATTCCAGAACAATAGACAAAGATATCCATCCTACCCCTATAATCAAATGCTACCAATGTTTAATCAAATGACGTTAGATTCAAATCAAGGTCAAAGTAACCCAATGATCGAATTCCCAGCAGAAAAAGCGGAAAATAGTTCAGGAAGTAATAACAAAGATAATAAACAAAATTCCCAGAAATCAAATTACGGAAACAGAAACCAAAAACGTGATAATAATTCTAATAAAGATTCCCAAGATAAAATAAATTCCGATCAAAACAAAATTCAGAATTTAAATCCGCGCACAAACATGACAACAAACAATAGTAATTGTTATCATTGCGGTTTAACGGGTGATTTCAAAAGAGAATGCCCATATTACACATACAACCAGGGAACCTGGAGGGGCGGGTATTAGAATCAAAATTATTACAAACTGATATCGAAGCGCCAGAATATTGAAATTCGGATAAGGACGAAGCAACAGAAACGCGTTTTCACTCAATGACAAAATTCGAAAATAATTTGTTTCGAATTTTAGTAGACACGGGTGCCACACATTCCTACGTGGGCAACGAATTATTGGAAGAAATAAAAAATTCCAAAATCTCAATTCTCAAACCAGTTTCACGCAAATTAATGGTCGCAAACGGAGAAACTGTAGATATAATGGGACAAGCAGTATTCCCAATTATAATCGAGAATAAAATAAAACACGTCATGTTCAGACTAGTCCCAAAACTGAAATCCGTAGGCATTTTAGGTCCCGCCACCCGCTATCCTATGGAAGCACACCCTACATCACTCCCCACCCCAATAACCGAAAATAAACCTGACAGGACAGTAAAAGTTGATAAAGAAGTTAAAAACGAAAAAATTAGAAATAAACCAGGGATTAAAGAAAAATAAAATAGGACAATAGAGATTAAACCGAAATTCGGAGGTAAAATTAATTTAGAAAGTACCAGGGAGCTTAACAAAAATAGTCCAAAGTTAGAAAATAGTGAAATTCCCATTGTATCCGTCAATCCTAATCAATCCCAAAAAACCAAAAACGCCCAAATCCCTGTAACAACTCCTATTAAGGATATCCCAAGCCTAATGAGCATTCCAACGAGAAAAAAATTCCAACCCCTAGAGAGCATCCCCACCCCAGACACTAGCGACGACTCAAGCACTCAAGACTCAGATACATTAGGCAAACCAAGAATCAAAAGTGTTTTGACTGAAATTAAAGCAATGGACTGTATTCGAACTTTTCTTTCTGTTTTCTGACTGATAGTACTGCACTGGGTTACATAGAAGAATTTACCACAATTTATTCTATTTAACAAGGCTGACGCCAAAAAGCGCGATCATTTATTAATTAACATAAATAAATTACAAGTGGTTAAAAAGAATAATCTCGCTGCCAGCAACAGGCGAACTTAACTCAGTGGTAGCCGAAAATTGGAAAACGACAGCGAGAGTGTGTAAATCTGTGAGTGTGTGTATGAGTAATTGAAATAAGACGTGTACGTGTAAATAAGAATATAATTACCAAAGACCGGCTGAAGAAATCAATATTTTGAGGTCGCAACTGATTGAAGAAGAATTCAGCAATTAAATTAGAAATACATAAAATAAAATAGAATTTATAAAAACAAGTAAAATTGCATGTAAATCTTGAACATTCCGCCCGCTTTTCGTCGCAGACGAAATTGAATCACTTTTGCATTATTTCACTTATATCGCTTGTCGCACGTGGAAGTAGACACAACTTGACAATTGGTCGGGTTATTGATTCGCGCTGAGTCTTCAGCGTGACGACTCGGATTAGACCATCGCTGCCACTATGAAGTTTGATGACCCGTCCCATTGCCCACTTGGTAGGAGGAAGGTTTTCGTCTCGAATAAGAACGAGATCTCCCAGCTGAATGGAAGGCTGTAAGGTTCTCCATTTGGAACGAGGTTGAAGTTCTTTAAGATATTCAGAAGACCAACGTTTCCAGAAATGCTGGCGCATTTGTTGAATCAGTTGCCAGCGTGACAACTGATTCTGAACAACTTCCGTCAGGGATGGCTCAGGGATGGCATTCAAAGGGCATCCTATGAGAAAGTGTCCTGGAGTCAGTGCTGAAAAGTCTTGTGGATCATCTGATTCTGCCATGAGAGGCCGAGAATTGAGACATGCCTCGATTTGGGTTAAAAATGTTGTCATTTCCTCGAAGGTAAGAAGGGTCTCTCCAATCATTCGTTTAAGGTGGAATTTAGTAGACTTTACTGCAGCCTCATAAAGTCCGCCAAAATGGGACCCCGCAGGTTGATTGAACTTCCACTCGGTGCCGTCTGAAGCTAAAAACGAAGCGATGGCTTGGGACTCTTCAGGTGCCTCAGCGAACATTTGTTTAAGTTGACGGTCAGCTCCAACGAAGTTTTTTGCATTGTCACTGACTAAGGTCTTACAAACTCCTCGTCGAGATGAAAATCGTTGATACGCTGCGATGAAGCCACTTACCATGTAGTCAGAAACTATTTCTAAATGAACCGCTCGAGTGGCGCAGCAAACGAAGATGCAAATGTAACCCTTAAAAGACTTGAAGCCACGTCCTTTATGCGTTCGAAGCTTGATCGGTCCAGTTGAACGAATTGAAGGTAAGTCAGCCATGAGTTGTTGCGGAATAGCTGCTCGATTCTTCACACATGGAACACAATCATGAATCACAGACCGAACAAGACTTCGCCCTCGCAGAATCCAGTAGGATTGCCTCAGTGTTCCAAGAGTAAGCTGAGTACCTCCATGAAGACAACGACGATGACAATCTTCGATTAAAAGCTTAGTAAAAATGGAATCTGATGGTAGAAACAAGGGATGTTTCTCATCAAACGGAAGTAGAGAATGCTTTAAACGTCCTCCAACTCGAAGAAGTTCGCCATCCAAAAATGGATTGAACTTCATCAGATGACTTCTTTTTGAGATCTTATCCTTTCTCTTCAAGGCTGAAATTTCTTCTGAAAAGGCACGAAGTTGTTCATGTTGAATCAAGCGCAGACGAGCTTGATGAAGCTCAGAAGCAGTGATATGAGGCGATGATACCCTGGAACGAAGTCTGACGGCATTGTAAAATCGAAAGCATAAGGCAGTGACTCGAAGAAGTTTATTCAAGGAAGAATATAGGCGAAATAAGGACCAGTGTTGCTTCTCACGAGCCACAAGATTGACCGTGACCCGTTCCTCCATGTCAACTGAGTGGTCCGGAAGTTCCAAGGGACGAGATGGCCAGTCGTTTGGATTGGGCAGATATTTTGGCCCATTCCACCAAAGAGAGAAAGACGAAAACTCGCGAGCAGAGACACCACGCGATGCGCAATCAGCTGGATTGTCCTTGCCCGGAACATGGTACCACACAGCTGAAGGAAGAGTGGTTCGAATTTCCGACACTCGATTCGCGATATACGTCTTACGTTTCGAAGGTGAATCTGCAATCCAAGCCAGAGCAGTTGTTGAATCGGACCACATTTGCAGTGAAGCATCAAGTTTTAGAATGCTTTGAATATATGCAACGAGGCGAGCCAGAAGAACCGCAGCACACAATTCAAGACGAGGAAGTACGACAGCTTTCACAGGTGCTACTTTTGTTTTTGATGCGATAAGCACCACCGAACAATCCTCAGTTGTTTGAACTGATTTAACATAAACAACAGCTGCATAAGCCCGTTCTGAAGCATCTCCAAAACCATGAAGTTCATATGTGCAACCCGAAGATCGTAATCCAATCCATCGATGAATTCGAAGTGATCAAAGATATTGTAGATCCTCGTAGTATCTTTTCCAACGTTCAGAAATTTCATCGGGAAGCGGATCATCCCAAGAGATTTTTAGCTTCCACAGTCCCTGGAGAATGATCTTTGTGACCACAATTACAGGTGATAACCATCCAAGTGGATCAAATAGTTGCGCAGATCGATTGGCAACGAGACGTTTAGTGATGACATCATTGATAGGAGTCAGCTCGATCTTAAAGATAAAACAACCGCTCTAGGGCTGCCAGATTAATCCGAGCATCGATACTGAAGTCTCAGAGTGCCACGAAAGATCTGAAGATAAAGCCTGAAGGTCCACAGGGATTTGTTCCAGAAGCTCAGGACAATTCGTAGTCCACTTCCTGAGTGGAAAGCCGCCCGTCTTGAAGAGCTGAAGCAATTGATCGTAAAGTTTTGCGGCATCCTCTAAATTGTCAGCCACTGACAAGACGTCACCGACGTAAACACTGTGTTTAATTACTTCAGCAGCTAGAGGGAACCGATGTCCCTCATCAAGTCCGAGTTGCTGTACAGTACGAACAGCCAAATATGGAGCACATGTCAGACCATAAGTGACAGTTGTCAGTCGATAAATCTGAACAGGCTCGGCAGGAGTCGTGCGCCATAGAATTCGTTGTAGATCCTGGTCATCTTCATGGACAAGAATTTGGCGGTACATCTTCTCGACATCTGCTGAAAATACAATCGGATGTCGACGCCATTGAAGTAGGACATCTGAAATGTTCAGTTGCAATTTAGGACCCGCATGCAAGCAATCATTCAGTGATACTCCTCGACTTGAGCTTCGAGAGCCGTTGAAAACCACTCGGAGCTTGGTTGTGAGACTTGAGTCCTGCCACACCCCATGATGTGGAAGAAAAAACGACCTTGAATCATTCCTTGGATCAGAAGACTCTTTAACACAAACCATATGTTGAAGCCTTTTGTACTCCTCCATGAAATCGGTGTAAGAATCCTGAAGTCGAGAATCCCCCTTGAAACGTTGTTCACTGTGAAGTAACAACCTAAGAGCTGAAGAGTATGAATCTCCTAGCTTTTTAACATCATTCTTAGTTGGAAGACGAACGACGTATCTTCCTTCTTTTATCCTAGAGTGAGTCTCTAAGAAATGCTGTTCACAAGCTTCCTCTTCTGGAGTCCTAAGACGTTTTGATGGGGCTACTTCATTATCTTCCCAAAATTTTTGTCGGTCAAAATACAATTTATTAACTCTGCAGCAATGAAATGTGCTGACTGGAGAATTATTAATTGACGACTTCTCTCCCGTTGGCCCACACAGTATCCAGCCTAAAATAGTTTTCTGAGCAACAGGAGCAGAAAGGTGACCTTTTCGAAGGCCTGGCTCAATTAAAATTGAGTATACGTCAACACCTAAAATCATATCAATTGGATGATTTCCATAGAACTTCGGATCTGCCAACTGAAGGTCTGCAAGGTGAGGCCAATCGTCGATTTGAAATTTACTTTTTGGACGTCTTGCCACCAATTTTGGAAGAACAAGAGCTTTAAGTTTGAGTTTAAAATCTGACGCAAAGTGAGGTTTAACTTCGGCAGAAACCGATCCTCGTGATGTTCCTGAGGTACTTTCACCGACGCCTAACAAACGTACGAAACCTTTAGTCCGAGGCAGCTGCAATCGTTGCGCGAGCGATTCCGAAATAATTGAGACCTCAGAACCTTGATCAAGAAATGCTCGAAAATAGAGAGTTTGACCGGAAGGCGCAGTCAAAAAGACCATAGCGGTGGTCAACAATACCGACGTTGTTTCATTCAAAGAAACCTGCATGACTGAAACTGCATGAGAATTAGCCTGCGAAGTTGGAACAGTGGATGAACTTGGAAAATGTTGAGTTTGAACTGACAGTGATTCATGAAGAATTGTGTGATGCTTTCCATGACACAATTGACAAACATTGTTTGAAGCACAGTTTTCGATCATGTGGGATCCAAGGCAATTGCTGCATAATCTTCTTTGGATTACAAATTCCTTCCTTCGTGCCACGGTTTGAGCTCGAAATTGTGGACATGACATCAAAAAATGTTGTTCTCTGCACATTAAACATTTTCTATCTTGAGGCGTTTTTCTTGGTTGTTGTTCCGTGACTGCATTGACGTTAGCAGTCGTTGATTGCGACGATTTCTGTTGCCTCCCAAACTTACGTTTCTGATGTTGAAACTTCGTTGTTGATTGCGATGATGCCTGCTTACAGCAGCCTGTTGTTGATTCAACAGCTTCCAATGCACGAAGACGATTTTTAAGAAACGTTTTAAGTTCCTCAAATGTCGGAGGTTCTTTTGAACTGCCGATCGATGTTTCCTCATCCCGAAGAGATTGATGGTCGAGCCGTTCGACGGTGAGATATACAAGAATTGATGTCCATTCGCTTATCGGTTCATTTAGGGAGTCCAGCGCCTCCACATAATCAATAGTTGAATTATAAAGTTCTCGCAACGCGCTTGCTGATTCTACTTTCATTGGCTGAAGTGAAAATAAACCGAATAAATGAGAATGTACTAAGACACGTTTGTTTTCATATCTATTATTATTATTATTATACCATTAAGCCATTTCCCTTTCGGGGTAGGCGTGACTTGCTCGGTTGGAGAATAGTAGTGTGCATATGGGTATAAAGGTATAAGGTAGGTAGGAATATAGGTATGAGGTGGATAGGTATATAAGTGTTAGGTATATATATTTTAGATTGATCTGGAATTCTCGTGTTATTTATTTAAATGACACGTTTACTCCGCAACACTGCTCCGACCCAGGTTGCTGATCAATCTCTCTAGCGATCACCCCAAGTGAAGAGCCTCACAAAATTGTTATGTATGGTTCTCCACTTGGGCCCATTATTATCCAAGATCTTTGTTTCAGGCGTCATTCATTCTACTGTCACTCTGTTTACAAACTATTTGTCGCCACACTTTTCTGTCCTGGCATACTACTCTAGCTTCCTTCACGTCCATGCATTTTTTCATGCAAGCTCTTGTGTTCCTATGGCTTCTTATGTCTCTACGGATTAATGTCTCATTTACAGATTCTAACCATTCTTTCGGCGGTCTACCTCTGGGCATTCTGCCATTTACTTTACCTTTATACACTTGTTTGGTCAGTCGTTCATCTTTCATTCTTTCAAGATGTCCGAACCATCTTAACTGATTTCTTTCCCATGTGTCAACTATTGTCTCTTTTGCACCACATTCTTTGAGGATTGTCTCGTTTCGGACTTTGTCCATTAGTGTTTTCCCGCATATTATGCGCAGATGTTTCATGCCGATCGCGTTAATTTTACTCCTGTCCTTTTCTTGACAGGTCCATGTCTCGCTACCGTATAGTACAGTCGGTACGAATATAGAATTGTGTATGGCCATTTTAGCTTTTTTTGATATGTTTTTATTTGTTAGGATGGACCCTGCTCTACCGATAACCTGTTTACCCTTATTTATGCGCCTATCTAACTCCCCATCTATTTTTCCATCGCTAGTGAATAGACGACCTAGATATACGTACTTGTCAACTTGTTCTAATCTCTCATCATTTAGGACAATGTTGCACATTGTTTTCTCACTCTTTCCCTCAAACACCATGATTTTTGTTTTATTTACGTTAATTTTGAGTCCCATGTCCTTCATGCTTGTATGAAGTTTATTCAACATTCTTTGCAAGTCCTCGACTGATTCTGCCATAACAATCTTGTCATCTGCGAAAGCTAACCCACGTACCTTAACTGTTTGGAGATCTACACCTTCTTCGTCGAAGAGTGCAGTTATTAGACACTTATCCATGAATATGATAAATAGCCACGAGGACATAACGCATCCTTGTTTCACGCCTTGCATAATATCGAACCAGTCACTCAGTTTCCCGTTTACCCTTACGCTCGCTTTTCTACCTGTATATATTGTTTTTATTGCTTGCAGGAGCCATCCATTTACTCCGTATTCTTTAAGAACTTCCCAAAGTTTACTTCTATTTACCGTGTCAAATGCTTTTTCTAGGTCAATAAATGCACAGAAAACTTTCTTTCCTACTCTCAAGCTTTTTTCTGTGATCTGTCTTAGGCTAAATATCTGATCTGTACATGATCTTCCTGGCATAAATCCACTTTGGACTTCCCATATTTTTCTTCTGTGATTTCCATTACCCTACGAATAAGTATTTTTGAGTATATTTTACTTACGGTACTTAGTAGGCTGATACCTCTGTAATTACTGCAGTTGTTTTTATCTCCCTTTCTTTTGTATATTGGTACGATAATCGCTTTTTTCAGATCGTCTGGGACTTTCCCCGTCTCGATACATAAATTTATTAATTCGCACAACCTGTGAGGTATGTACTCGCCACCGTATTTGAGCATTTCAGCACTAATACTGTCTATGCCAGCAGCCTTACCGTTTTTCAAGTTCTTAATTATGTCTCGGACCTCAGTGACACAGACTTTTTCAATTGGGTTTTCTAATGCATTATGTTCTATGTCGTAGTTTTGTTGTCCTATATCTTCACCTCCTAATAGTTCTTTAAAAGAGTCTTTTAAAGCGTCTACTATCCCGTCTATATCATATAGCATTTCACCTTTGCTGTTTCTCATGCTAGCAAACTCTGTACTTTTACTTTCCTTCAACTGTTTATATAGTAGTTTCATTATTCCTCCAAAGCCGTTTTGTATTTTGTTCTCTTCTTCTGTTCTGATATTTTCTTTACTCTCCTTGACTAGTCGTTTCATTTTCCTCTTTTTGTCTTTGTAATCATTTTTGAGTCTATTTCTCTCCTCATCGCTAAGACCTGTCATGTTTAATATTCTCTTGTGCGCCTTTTTCTTTTCTCGCTGGGCTGCTTGAATTTCATCATTCCACCATGCATCACCAGACTTTCTTCCTACCACTGCCGTACCACACACTTCAATTGCAGTTTTAACAATGATATCCCGTAATAAAGCCCACGCGCCCTCTATATCTTTAATGCTCGTAAGCGCTCCCCAAGTTGCCCTATCTATGCGTTCGCTTAACTTATTTTGAAACTCTATTCGCACTTCCGGTTTCTGTAAATTTTCAATCTTTATTCGAGTTTGTTTCGTTTTTTCTGTTCTCTTTCTTTTCCATCCCCGGCCTAAGTTTATTTTAGAGATTAAAAGATAATGATCAGTATTGCATTCGGATCCCCTCATGACTCTTGTATCTACAACTAGTTCTCTTAGTCTTTCATCCGCAATAACGAAGTCAATTACACTGCGGTTATTTCCTTTACACCAAGTGTACGTGTGGATCATTTTATGTCGAAACCAAGTATTGGTAATAAATAGGCCCTTTTCTAGGCATAAGCTAACTAATTTTTCCCCGTTATAATTTTTTCTTGGATCCCCAAATTTACCTAGTACCCTTTCTGTATCTGTATCCTGACGTTGAACGCCGACCCATCCGTTCATATCTCCTAGCAGAATTATTCTTTCACCTGGATCGCAAGTACTTATTGTGTCATTTAAAGTGTCCCAGAAAGCGTCTTTGACTTCTCGCGGCTCACTGTCAACTGGGGCGTAGCACGCTATGATAAATAACCTTCTGATTCCTACCTTCATTCTAGCCCACAACAATCTGGGAGATACAAAATCATGATCTTTGAGATGCTGTCTTGCTTTTTTATTCATAATTAAACCGATCCCTTGACTACGATTTGATTCACTACCTACTCCTGACCATATTTCAAAACCGCCTTTCAACACCCCATTTTCTATGTTTCTACTTTCGCAACCCTTTTTCTTCGTCTCAGGTACACATAAAATATCTAGTTTCCTTGCATGCATAGTTTCTCGTAGTTCTCTTATTTTAAGGTCATTCACTCCTCTAGCATTCCAGACACCCAGTCTCCATTCATCGCCTGAAATTCGACCTTTACGTTTACCGTGTGTATGCATTTTGTCGATCCAAGTTTCAGTCCATTCCGAGGCTACTTTATTGTTTGTATTATTCATGTTTAGATTGTACACCCAACTAACACCTTTATGCGCGAAATTTGTTTTGCGAGCCGAAATCATGTCCAAGTTAAGTGATTATTCGTCGTACGGTGGATAGTCTATCTGTAACGTCAGTCCCACCAATACTTCTGTTACGGCGTGGGGCCCCCCCCCGGGGATGTGAGGACAGAGAAAGGAAACCGAGAGTCTCAATTGGTTGGTGATTTATGCTGAGAAGGTTACCAGCCTTCAGCAGCGTTGTATTTGATAGGAGTTAATATGTGCCCAAAGCCGAATCCTGGCCTACCTCTAAAACAGGAGCCAATAAGTCTTTTATTTTTTTTTTTTTTTTTATTTTTTTTTTTAATTTGAAAAAGAGTTATATAGAGATATAGATGAAATTCGCTCCTGGTTAAAATATTAAAATAGTTATAATAATTGAACTGCAATATTATAAGTTTTAGGGAGAATTTAAGATGCATTTAGGAGTCTTTGAAAATGACGCGTCAATGCAATATTATAATTTTTAATCCCTGGCAATTTGCGAGAAGCTTTAACATGAAAATAACAATTGAAAATTCCTACTAATGGAGAGCGGGAAAAATCGTAAAATATTTGAAAATCTTTGAAATTTCCTGAAGCGTTATTATTTTCTTCAAATAGGCTCTTTAGGTTTGAAAAAGAGTTATATATAGACATACATTAAATTTTCTCCTGCTTGAAAGATTAAAATAGTTATATTAATTAAACTGCAATATTATAATTTTTATTGGGAGAGTTTAAAAATGCATTTAGGAATCTTTGAAAATAAGGCATATATAAACATATATATCAAATTTGCTCCTGGTTGAAATATTAAA
>CAKNYM010047576.1:0-12781 GCA_932195095.1 Andricus curvator | reverse complement strand
TTCCCTGATTTATCGCGCGAAAATTCTTTGAAAGTCAGGATTTTCAAGAAAGAAAAGATTTGGAATTTCTTTCAAACCATTAAAATCAATTGGAAATTCCTTCGCATACCTAATTCTTTCAAATTCGATAAAGAGCCATATATAAACATATATGTCAAATTTTCTCCTGCTTGAAATATTGGAATACTTATAACAATTGAACTGAAATATCACAAGTTTAAGGGAAACTTAAAATGCATTTAGGAATCATTGAAAACAGCGCGTCAAGTGAAACATCATCAGTTTAATTTTTGAGTTTTCAACCGCTTTGAAGTATCTTTAGAGTTTTGGGCGCCCCCCCCCCCTTAACCTTACATGAGGCACGATAGTCTAAAATTTTTATCAAGAAATTTCATCATTATTTGAAGCTTTGAGCTTTAAAAATTTTGTTTCAGTAAAATTAATACAAATTGATCTAAGAAAAAAAAGAACTTATCTTTAAAAATATTCTCCAGGCTCTCTTCTATTTCCTGTCCAATTACAGGTTACACTTGAGGTTATACTTTGTGGAAAATTTTCAAATTTTATATTTGATATTTGGTTTCTTCCCTTATTCTCGAAAAACACGACTGGTTTCCTGAGACAGTTGAGACGAACTGAACCCTTCTTTTTTTTTAGGACAAAAGATGACCATATGTCTTGCATTAGTTTCCAATAACGTCGCAATAGAAGTTGAAAGTTCGGAAATTGAGTGATTTAGAAGGATTTTTTTTTTTTATCTATAATATATCTATCTTCCAGTAATTCCCAACAGCGAGTATAATTCTCATTTCTTACCGGAATGTGACGAACGAGTTGCGCAGCTTCCCCTGAAAGATTGGTTTTTAAATGATGAAGCTTTTCTACAGAAGTCAACGCCGCATTGGAGTGAACCATCGATTTAAAAAGGTCAGCGAAATTTGATCATTCTGTGTATACGCCCGAGAATTTCGGTAATTCGATTTTTGGCATTGAACGCGATGATGAGAACATCGGCGCGACCGAGACATTCGACGATCCCGCTTGAGTACCTGGAAGGTTTTCAATAGCATCTAAAAAGTTTCCTTTTGCTGTCACGTAAGCTTCCTCAGTTTTACTAAAAAAGTCCGAAGTGAAATACTCGTTAGTTTTATTTCGATCGCGGAATTTTATTAATTCCAGATGCTGTTGTACGAACCGCGTCCAGTTCTTTTCTAACGCTTCCTTTCGCGATATTAATGACCCCTTTGTTGGTTCCTTTACTGATGCCGCATTCGCAAACGAATTTTTGATTCGATTACACAGCTCAGTTTGCTCTAAAAAGAAATTGTCGAACGACATTGTAACAGAAGACGCAAAATAAAATAATGTAATTAAAGCCCGAGAGACAAATTTATTATTGTCTTTTTAATTAATTAAAATCGTTCGCCTGAAAATAATTTGTTGATTTGCAACGAGCCTTGAATCAGAAATATTTTGACAGTTGTTGTGCATGTGTATAAACCTAAGAATGTCAACAACAACCGATCGATAGACACACAAAATTTATTGTATACTTTCGCGCGTGAACTCGCGAGCCCGAATTGATATCAAAATTGTACTTACAAAAGTCCATTAATAATTCCAAACCTTTCGTCGATAGGCATTTCTCAATAAACTTTCCTTGTAATTATTTGTCCAGTCTTGTCATCTGACAATGTTGATAGTATTGCCTGTGTTTGATTCACAGACATTGACTGAAATCCTAAAAACAAGGGACCATCGAGTATGCTTACAGTTATTACGAAAAATAACTGTTAGTATAATTTGCTACGAGCTCACTAAGTTCAGCTTGAACTTTTGCACACAAAAATAGTCACAAAGTCAAACAGTCACAAAATTAAAAAGTCACAAAGTTAAAGAGTCATAAAGTTAAAAAGTCACACAGTTAAAAAGTAAAAAAGTCACACAGTTAAAAAGTCACAAAGTCACCCAGTCTGAATGTCACAAGTCACTTAGTAATTTTTTAATCACCCATGCACTTGTAGAACTGCACTTATTGTACCAAAGACACTGCCACAGACTATCACACGACGATTTACTGACTCAAAAATGTACTATCCGGTCGTAGGACCAATGTTTTGACTGAAATTAAAGCAATGGACTGTATTTGAACTTTTCTTTCTGTTTTCTGACTGATAGTACTGCACTGGGTTACATAAAAGAATTTACCACAATTTATTCTATTTAACAAGGCTGACGCCAAAAAGCGCGGTCATTTATTAATTAACAGAAATAAATTACAAGTGGTTAAAATGACTAAAATTGGAAAACGAGAGCGAGAGTGTGTAAATCTGTGAGTGTGTGTATGAGTAATTGAAATAAGACGTGTACGTGTAAATAAGAATATAATGACCAAAGACCGGCTGAAGAAATCAATATTTTGAGGTCGCAACTGATTGAAGAAGAATTCAGCAATTAAATTAGAAATACATAAAATAAAATAGAATTTATAAAAACAAGTAACATTGCATGTAAATCTTGAACAAAAAGGAATAATAAGAAAAATAACTCGGGAAAAATATTTTATAATAAAAAATACGAGGAAAAATATAAGGATAGTGATAGTGACCTTTGGAAAATTAAAAAAGTTACTGATCAAAATAAAATAGGAAAGGAATCTCAAAAAGCAAATGAGATAAGGGAAACAGAAAATAATAAGCAATGGATTAATTTTAAAAATAAAGCAATAAGATTAAATAATATTTCGGACAATTTAGGAAAAATTGACGAACAAAGCAATAGTTCGCCAGAAATTTGCGAAGGTACTGTTGAGCTTAACGAAAGCCAACAATCCCAATTAGAAAAAATCTTAAAAAATAAAATTAAAATACACCAGGGAAAAGAAATAATTTATCAAACCGTGGATAAATTATTAGAACAGGATATAATAGAACCTTCTTGTTCTGATTGGTCAAACCCCATAGTGATGATCAAAAAACCGGGAAAAGATTATAGATTTTGTTTATATTTCAGAAAGGTTAATAATATTACAAAAAAAAAGACCTATACCCCATCCCACTCATGACAGAAATACTGGACACTCTAAGATCAGCAAAGATTATCTCCAAAATTGATTTAAAATTGGCGTATTTACAAATTCCATTAGACGAAAATTCAAAACCAATCACAGCATTCACAGTTCCTGGAAAAGGCATGTACCAATTTAAAAGGATGCCATTTGGTTTAACCAATGCTCCAGCCACTTTCCAGAGACTGATGGACAAAATCATCACTCCAGATTTAAAGCCAAATGTTTTTTGTTATTTAGATGATATTGTAATAGTAACACCAAATTTTGATGATCATCTGAAATATTTAAATATCGTATTAGACAAAATAAACGAAGCAAATTTAACGATCAGTCTGGACAAATGCGAATTCGGCTGCTCAGAAATCAAATACTTAGGTTTTAAAGTTAACGACAAAGGACTCCAAATAGACGACGAAAAAATTCAACCAATCCTAGAATTTCCTAAGCCTAAAAACATTAAGCAAGTACAGCGCATAATAGGGATGGCAAGTTGGTACAGAAAATTCATTCCACATTTTGCCGAAATAATAGAACCGATAAACAGATTACTTAAAAAAGACAAAAAAAGGGAGTGGGGATTAGAACAAGATGGGGTTTTCCAAAAAATTAAAGACCTTTTAACTTCAGCACCAATCTTAACCTGCCCAGATTTCACACAACCCTTCCAACTCGAAACTGACGCGAGTAATACGGGGTTTGGAGCCGTACTTACGCAAACAATTAATGGCGTAAATTAGGTAATCGCTAACGCAAGTAAAAGCCTAAATGGTGCGGAATCGCGTTACTCGGCATCCGAAAAAGAATGCCTAGCGGTAGTTTGGGCCATACGAAAATGTAGGCCATACTTAGAAGGCTACAGCTTTAAAGTTATCACGGACCACTTAGCGTTAAAGTGGCTCCATAACCTAAAAAACCCAACTGGCCGATTAGCCAGATGGGCATTAGAACTTCTCGAATATGACAAAGAAGTCATATATCGAGAAGGAATCTCAAATTTTCTCCCTGATACTCTCTCAAGATCAGGAGAACCAGCGAAAAATATAGCGTTGGTGTTAGCTTGTGGCGTAGAAAAACCAAAAGCGGACGTTATCGACAAAACAGACGACTGGTACTCTACTAAATTTAGACAAGTTACAAAAAGACCCGAAGAACATGAAAAATGGCGAATCAGAGATTCATAACTCTACTTTTACAGAACTGACCCACTCAAATCCACATTATTACCAGACTCGAACCCCTGGAAATTAGTCGCACCTAAAAAAGTTAGAGCTCAAGTTTTATGGGAAAATCACGACGAAACACAGGCAGGACATTTAGGCTCAGAGAAAACTTACAAAAGAATTTCCGAACATTACTTCTGGTCAGGGGTATATTCGGACGTTACCAATTACGTGAAAAACTGCCAGACTTGTCAAAGAGTAAAACCGGGTAACCAAAGTAAAGTAGGATTAATGGGGAAGAGAGTCGTCGAAGAACCATGGAAACGGAACAGCAATAGAGTCAGAATTTCATAAACGTGTCATCTCGCGTTGGGGAACACCGCGGATTCTTCACACCGATAATGGCACGGAATTTGTAAACAAACTTTTAAGGGAATTAACGGAAAAATTCGGTATTAGACACACAAAAACGCCAAAATACTACCCACAAGCTAACACGACAGAACGATACAATAGGACGATAAAACAGATAATTAAAACGTACATAGATAATGATCACTCTACCTGGGACGAACACATGGACGGTCTGCAATTCGCAATTAATACTAGCAAAAACTCGTCAACTCAATTCACCCCAGCGTTCTTAAATTTAGGCCGCGAATTAGAACCAATCCAGTCGCTCAGAAAAATATCGAAAACGATAGCGAAATAGAGTTCCAAAGTTTGGACAAATTGACAGATAGACTAAGAAGGTTACAAATCATAAAAGAGGAAGTCCAGAAAAATTTAGATAAGGCGAACGAAAGACAAGCTAGTAATTATAACTTAAGAAGAAGACACTTAGAATATAAAATAGGCGACAGGGTACTAAAGATAGTAACAAAACTATCAAATAAGGCAGACAAAAAAGCAGGTAAGCTCTACGATAAATACGAAGGTCCTTTTATAATCAAAAAGAAAATTTCCCCAACGATTTACGAATTAAAAAACCTAAACGGAAAAAGCATTGGAGAATGATTTTAAATTAGAAAATGTAAATAGATAATGACACATAAGCGTGGAAAATATTAATGAGTTTAAGTCAGAATATTGAGACTTGAGCAAAAGCAAAAATGGCATTGGATCAATAGCATGAACCACACAAATGAACTCAAAAAACTATAAACAACAGTCTGAACACAACTACTGTAAAACGACTCTAACAGAAAATTTGAAAGATAACAGCATTTTGACTCCTAACACAAGACAGAAGTAACAGTCTTCTTTGAGAAGAAAGAAAAAGACAATAATACAACAAGAAATATAAACCTTAGAAAGGAAGTACAAACAGTAGAACGCAGAGTTAAAAATTCTATAACAGGAAACAAATTGACTCTGACTTTTTTTTAATAAACTAAATTACGTAGTCTTAGTGGGATTTACAATTTTAATCATTAATAACTAAATAAAACAACAACAATTGAACTCAAACAAGAGACTCAAAGGACAATCGACTCTAAAGTCAAATAAAAACAGATTCAGAGGACAATCGACTCCAAAGACAAACAAAAAACAGACTCAAAGGACAATCGACTCTAAAAACAAGAAATCTCCACGACAATTGACTATACGGACAGATTTTTCGTTCTTCTTTTCATATTTGTTTCAGAAAGAAGATAACCATGGAGGAGGATCAGAAGCAAAACAACAGCGAGAGAAGAGGAACCTAAAGCATAAAACTAGGGACAATTGTAAAGAACTATAATATCAGTTTCGCGAAGGTTGATACTCAAATTTATTATACATACCATGTAACCTTTTTGACAACGAAAAACAATTTAAATTGAGAAAAACTTTACAACCCTAGACTCCAACAGACAAATTTACTCATACTAATGAAACCAAAACATGATGATTGACTAGATTTAAAGTTATTAAAGCAAACCTCGAGAGGAAAAAAAGCAGATTTGCCAACTTTTGTTTGAATGCATTTTTTTAGACTATATCAGACTTGGACAAACACATTACGGAAATTAAAGGTATATACCCGAACCCACGCGGGGAGGGGGGGGGGTGTAACAGAATTGTTACCATAACCGTCTTTCGGGATATAGTGGTTATAGATTTGTCGAAAACTGACAATATTTCCACTCATGGCTAGGTAGTTAGTTATTTACTAAAAATTACTTCATCGGTGGGCCAACCCATATTAACATACGTATGCCATAGGTGGAGTGAATGACTTGACAGATTTAACAATATGTTTTTGCTTATTACAAAGTTTATGGTTACATTTGTCTCTTGAACCAAGGTTACTTAAAAATGGTTGAATCAGCGGTGTGATGTCTTTCATGAAACACGAACGACTATATAAATTTAAAAGTAAAAATATCTTATTCAAAAAAATTCGTAGCTTTTATTACATTTCAGTATAACTCAATACAGAGGTTTGTATTTCTCAAGTATGTACTCCTTATTTTATACCTGCATTACTTTTAGACTGTTGAAATAGAAACTATTTTCTTTGTTTCATATAAGGGGTAAAATTTGCGAAGTGTCCCCGCCTAAAAATTTTGTTGTCGCCTGTCTTATTTCACGTTCCGCGGCAACGAAAATTTGTCGGTTCGGATGATTTCACTGTCTCCTTCGTGCTCTTTCGTTTGATTTCGGTGGCGGCTTCGGGTCAGCCACGAAGACGGGTTCGGCGTTGAAGCCGAGAATTGCCGAGGATGCACGATTCTCAACTTGCAATTTCTCATTCTCGGCGTCTGGGCTATTTCCAAGATTTTTCAGCTTTTTCAGATTTGGACTATTTGGAGAATTGGAGGATTTGGAGGTTACAGTCGACTTTTGTTGACAAACAAAGTTTGACGAATTTCAAATGAAATGCTTCACTTTTAAGTTCAAAAATTAATTTTCAACCAAAAAAAAAACAATTTTTAAAATAGTTAAATTTTCGTCGAAAGAAATGAATTTGCTACTAAAAAATAATTTTAACCAAAAAGGAAATAGTTCAATTTTTAGTTAAAAAAATATTTTTGAATCAAAAAAGGAGATTTGAACAAAATAATTCCATTTTAAACCAAAAATAATGAATTTTTAACCTAAATAATGAATTTGTAAAGAAGGAGAATAATTTTGTAAAAAAAGGTCAATTTTCAAACACATGGTTGAATTTTCAACTAAAAAGATCAATTTTGAAGAATAGAAAAACGAATTTTTTAAAAATTAGTTAAAATTTCTACCGAAAAATGATTTTTCAACCAAAAAGATTAATTGTTAAGCATCAAGATTAATTTTTAACCAAAAGAGACGAATTTTAAATGAAATACATGAATTTTTATCCGAATTGTTGATTTTTAAACTAAAAAAGGCGAATTTTTAACCAAAAATGGACAAGTTAAATTTTCAGTTAATCAATTTTTAACAAAAAAAAAACTGATTTTCATCAGAATAGTTTATTTTAACTCAAAAAATAATATATATTAAAAGCGGTTAAATTCATCTAAAAAGACGAATTTTCAACAAATCATGTAATTTCTCAAATGAAAAGGATCAGTTTTTAACCAAAAATAATAGAAAAACAAACAAAAGACAAATTTTCAACAAAAAATTGAATAGTTGATATTCCAGCCAAAAAAGATTTCAATATTAATACTTCACTTTTAAGTTCCAAAGTTAATGTTTAACAACAAAAAAAACAAGTTATTATAATAAAATAGTTAAATTTTATTCGAAAGAAATGAATTTGCTACTAAACAAAAAATTTAACCAAAAAGGAAATAGTTCAATTTTCAGTTGAAAAAATATTTTTGAAGCAAAAAAAGAGGTTTGAACAAAATACTTCAATTTGAAACCAAAAATAATGGATTTCCAATAACAAAAAACGGAATTTTCAAACAAAAAGATTAATTTTCTACTAATACGAATTTTCAATAACCTACATGAATTTTCATCCAAATAGTTGATTTTTAAACTAAAAAAGGCTAATTTTTAACAAAAAAATGACAAATTAAATTTCCAGTTAATCAATTTTTAACGAAAAAAACTGATTTTCATCAAAATAGTTTATTTTAACTCAAAAAATGTTTTTAATTAAAAGCCGTTGAATTCCGCTAAAAAGGACGAATTTTCAATAAATCATGTAATTTGAACAAATAAAAAAGATCAATTTTTAACCAAAAATAAAAACAAAACAAATAAAAGACAAATTTTCAACGAAAAATTGAATATTTGATATTCCAACCAAAAAAGATTTCAATATTAACAGAAAAACAGTTAAATTCAAACAAAAAAGACGAATTTTAAATAAAAGACTTGATTTTTAGGTTCAAAAATTAATTTTCAAAAAGAAAAAAAAGTTTTGCATGATAAAATAGCAAAAAAGGAGGTTTGAACAAAATACTTACATTTTAAACCAAAAATAATGAATTTTCAAAAAAAATAATGGATTTTCAAGCAAGAAGATTAATTAATTTTCTACTAAAAAGTGGAATTTTCAACTAAAAAATTAATTTGTAAAAAAAAAAATATTTTTAACAATGTAGTTAAATTTTTAACCAAATAAATGAATTTTTAACCAAAGTAAATGAATTAACAAAAATAAGAATAATTTTCTAAAAAAATAGTCAATTTCCAAACACATAGTTGAATTTTCAACTAAAAAGATCAATTTTCATTTTTCAACTAAAAGAGGTGAATTTGTAACCAAAAACGGACTCTTGAAAATTGACTTCTTTTTTAGAAAATTATTTTTCTTGCTTTAAAAATTCATTTATTTTGTTTAAAAACTTATTTCTTTGGTTAAAAATTAAATTGCTTTGTTAAATATTTAATACTTTCTTACAAATTTAATTACTTTGTTAAAAAAAATTTTTTTGTTAAAAATTATTTTTTTAGTAGAAAACTCGACTTTTTGGTAGAAAATTAATGTTCCTCTTTGCAAATTCACCTTTTTGGTTGAAAATTCATTATTTTTGGTTGAAAATTTAAGTATCTCGTTTAAACTTCCTTTTTCTTGGTTCAAAATTATTATTTTTTTTTTTTTGACTTAAAAGTGAACTTCATTTTTGGTTACAAATTTTTTTTATCTGAAAAATCATTTCTTTCGGTTACAAATGAAGTATTTTATTGAATTCTTTAAAATTAATTTTTAAACTTAAGAATTAAGTATTTCATTTAAAGTTCGTCTTTTTTGTTTAAATTAAACTGTTTTTTAATTGTAATTAAAATCTTTTTTGGTTCACAGTTATACTACTTTGTTAAAAAGTAATTTTTTCGGTTGAAGATTCGTTACTTTAGTTGAAAATTCATCTCTATGGCTGAAGATGCTACTATTTTATCAAGAAATTCGCTTTTTTAGTTGAGAATTAATTTTTTTAACCGAAAATTTAACTATTCCACTTGAGGTTGGAAATGTTTACGTTTTTAGTTGAAAATTAACTTTTTTGTTGAAAATTGTATAGATTGTTGGAAATTCAAGTTTTTTATCTTAAAATTTCACTATTCCATTTTTGGTTGAAAATGAATTTTTTTTTTGTTAAAAATTCATTTTCTTTTAGAAAAAAATTTACCTTTTTTAGTTAGAACTTCAAATATTTAGATGGAACTTTATGTATTTTGTTGAAAATTTGTCTTTCTAGTAGAAATAACTTAATCCTTCTTGTCTGAAAACTCATCTTTTTGGTTGAAAATGGAACCATTTCAGTTTTGGATCAAAATTTATCTTTATTAGTTGAAAATTCTACTATTTAGTAAAAAAAATAGAGAATGTTATCAAAACACGTACTTTGAATTTTTTTCAATAGACAATAATCTTATGTTTGTAAAATTCAGCACTGCGTAAGAAAAACAGACCCGTAATTGAAATATTAATTTTTTTCTCTACAAACTGAATGACTTACTCTTAAAATTAAAGAATTTTAAACTAGATTAAAATCAAATTCAAAATCCTATTTAACGTCCAATATTCAAGCTAATATATAGAATTCCTGAAAATAAAAACAAAAAGAAAAACAAACTTTTTCTTTAAAAAAAATTTCTTTTTTTCCATGGACAAAAATAAAAAAGAGGAAAGAAAAATAAGAAGGTAACCAACAAAATCCCCTTAAATTTGGTTGGTTGCCTTCTTATTTTTCTTTCCTCTTTTTTATTTTTGTCCATAGAAAAAAAGAAATATTTTTTTTTCAAGAAAAAGTTTTTTTAGTTAAATTTTCTTTAAAAAAAATTAATTTTCAACTAAAAAAGCGAATTTTTCGATAGAATAGTAGCATCTTCAGCCATAGAGATGAATTTTCAACTAAAGTAATGAATCTTCAACCGAAAAAATTACTTTTTAACAAAGTAGTGTAACTTTCAACAAAAAAAGATGAATTTTCAACAAAAAATTGAATATTTCATATTCTAACCAAAACAGATTTTAATAATGAATAAAAAACAGTTAAATTTAAACAAAAAAGACGAAATTTAAATTATATACTCAATTTTTAAATTTGAATAATTATTTTCAAACCAAAAAAAATCGATAAAATAGTTCAATTTTACCCGAAAGAAATGAATTTTCAACTCAACAAAAAATTTGTAACCAAAAATGAAATAGTACACTTTTCAGTGAAAAAAATAATAATTTTGAACAAAGAAAAAGAAGGTTTAAACGAGATACTTAAATTTTCAACGAAAAATAATGAATTTTGAACCAAAAAGGTGAATTTTCAAAGAAGAAGATTCATTTTCTACCAAAAAGTCGAGTTTTCAACTAAAAGATTAATATTTAACAAAAAACATATTTCTAACAATGTAGTTGAATTTTTAACAAAGTAGTTAAATTTTTAACAAAGCAGTTAAATTTGTAACCAAAGAAATGAGTTTTTAACCAAAATAAATGAACTCTTGAATGAATTTTCAAGCAAGGAGAATAATTTTCTAAAAAAGAAGTCAAATTCGTCGCAAATGAAAAAATCTTTTGGTTGAAAATTAATCTTGATGCTCAACAATTAATCTTTTTGGTTTAAAAAAACGCATTTTTCGGTTGAAAATTTAACTAATTTATAAAAATTCGTTTTTCTTTTCTTGAAAATTGATCTTTTTAGTTGAAAATTCAACTATGTGTTTGGAAATTGACTATTTTTCTTAGAAAATTATTCTTATTTTTTGTAAATTCATTTACATTGGTTAAAAATTCATTTATTTGGTTAAAAATTTAACTACTTCGTTAAAAATATTTTTTTATGTTAAAAATTTATTTTTTTGTTGAAAACTCGACTTTTTAGTAGAAAATTAATCTTCTTGTTTGAAAATTCATTTTTGCTGTTGAAAATTCATTATTTTTGGTTTAAAATTTAAGTATTTTGTTCATATCTTTTTCGTTTAAAAAATATTTTTTCAACTGAAAATTGAACTATTTCATGTTTTTTCACCAATTTTTTTTGTTTAGTTTCAAATTCATTTCTTTCGTTGAAAATTGAACAGTTTTATTGAAAACCTGTTTTTTTGTTGAAAATTAATTTTTGAACTTAAAAATTAAGTCTTTCATTTAAAATTCGCCTTTTTTGTTTGAATTGAACTGTTTTTCACTCAATATTGAAATCTTTTTTGGTTAAAAATTAATTTTTTGTTGAAAATTCGACTTTTTAGTAGAAAATTAATCTTCTTGTTTGAAAATTCAGTTTTTTTTTCTGTTGGAAATTCATTATTTTTGGTTTAAAATGGAATTATTTTGTTCAAATCTCCTTTTTTGATTCAAAAATATTTTTTCAACTGAAAATTGAACTATTTCCTTTTTGGTTAAAATTATTTTTTAGTAGAAAATTAATTTCTTTCGACGAAAATTTAACTATTTTAAAAATTGTGTTTTTTTTGTTGAAAATTAATTTTTGAACTTAAAAGTGAAGCATTTCATTTGAAATTCGTCAAACTTTGTTTGTCAACAAAAGTCGACTCTAACCTCCAAATCCTCCAATTCTCCAAATAGTCCAAATCTGAGAAAGCTGAAAAATCTTGGAAATATCCCAGACGCCGAGAATGAAAAATTACAATTTAAGAATCGTGCATCCTCGGCAATCCTCGGCTTCAACGCCGAACCCGTCTTCGTGGCTGACCCGAAGCCGCCACCGAAATCAAACGAAAGAGCACGAAGGAGACAGTGAAATCATCCGAACCGACAAATTTTCGTTGCCGCGGAACGTGCACGGCGTCCCGGAAGGCGATATAAATGGAGCAAAAATGTAGAGAAAAACTGTGAATGTAGCGTTATTCTACATGGAAAACACAAACAGAATCGACCCCTCAGACCTCCTAATTAGATCGTTTATTCGTTTTACAGTAATTTGAAGTTTTTCAACTACAGTAATTTAATCGAAAATCGAAATTTTTATTTCTTTCAAGTTCAAATGCTACCAAGTATTATTTAGAATAATGGGATACATGTTTTCGATGTATTTTTTGCCGTAGAAAACGATGGTGTTATTAGTATTACTCTACCAGCCATCTAGAAAGCGCTAATGGCGTTTTTGTCGCGAATTTTTTGAAAAAAGCTGTATTTTTAGGTTAATTTTATCAACTAGCGCATTCCAGA